>WYDI02000817.1:0-11721 GCA_009867235.2 Psittacus erithacus
CAAGTGAGGTCTCACGAGAGCAGAGTAGAGGGGCAGGATCACCTCCTTCGACCTGCTGGTCACGCTCCTTTTGATGCCACCCAGGATACGGTTGGCTTTCTGGGCTGTGAGCACACACTGCTGGCTCGTGTTCATTTTCTTATCAACCAACACCCCCAAGTCTTTCTCCGCAGGGCTGCTCTGAGTCTCTTCTCTGCCCAGCCTGTAGCTGTGCCTGGGATTGCTCTGATCCAGGTGTAGGGACTTGATGGAGGTATTCTCTTTTGAGTCCAACAAAGCCATGGAGTAGTTGTATCCTCCTGATATCTTACTATTTCTTTGTGGGTTTTTTTCCTGAAGTGTGGCCGTAATAAGACAGGCTCCTTCAGGGAAGTTTGTGCTCCTTTGTCACTACAGCACACCCAAAAAGAAGAGGATCCTTTACTTAAGACCACCTGCCATTTGGAAGTTAACCTACTTGGTGAAGTAATTTTCCTTTTGGGTAAAAACAGTAGGTTAATTAAGTGAAGTGTATGAAATGGTTATTGATTTTGGCTGCTCTGTTGCATATGATCAGTGGGCTGTCAGTGGCTTTCCTTTAATTAAGTTTCCCTGCTGTCTTGTCATATGCATAGATTCGGCCCTGAATTTATTCTGTGATATACATGTACATCTTTTAGTGGAGAGATGTCATGAGTCTTCAGTGGGATGTATGGAAGCTTCTTCGGAATTAATGCTGAGTTTCTTCTTGGGTTTGGGAATGCCAACATGTGGTGAGCTTTAAAAAGGAAACAAAAAAGCCTTGGCTTTATATTTAGTGGTGGTCAAAAAATGGTGAAGTGGTGGCCTGGGAAGAGGCTTCTCCCACAGCCTGCAACAGCAGCATGAGGTTTTGGGAGAGAAGAAGACCTTGTCCTTGGGCACTCAGTCAAGAGCCCCTTCCTGTCTCAGCAGCTGAGTGATGTGGTACATTATTAAAGATCATAAAATTACTCCCATAAAACCACAAAGTGAGTAATTTCGTGCAATGTGTGGAAGCAAGTTGCAGAGATGAGGTCCCTTGACGAGCTTTACCCCAAGGCAGAGGAACCCAGTGCAGAACAATTAAGGGCTTTCAGCTGGTTTCTTCTGCCCAGGTCCAGGCTCTCATGTTAACGTCAGTCCGCATGGTTTTGTTTCCGCAGCCTCTGGGGATGTAGCTGTACATGGGCTTTCGTTTGCTTTGAGGAAATATCTAGCCTGTGTCCATGTTACTGAGTCTGCAAAGGAGACGGACATATCCAGTGCAGGAGCAGAAGGAGCCTTTGGGAATTTCTCCCTTGCTTGGCTTTGTTTTACCAGGATAATGTAGTTAAAGCCTTAAGGCTTTTTTTTTTCTGTTTCAAATCCTATTAAGTTGCCTGCATATCCTTTTTTCACAAGCTCCAATTTGAATGCATCTTTCTAGACATGCATTGAAGCACAGGCAGTATTTCCAGTTTCTGATTAAACTTCCCAGGTCCTTGGAGCTGCTGCCTCCACACCACCAAGGGAAAGTACCTTCTGCATAATGTGCTCTGCCTTGTTTATGTTTGCATTATTTCTTGCATTTTATATTTTGAATACTCTCTCATTTCAGCTCTTCCCTCTCCCCATGCTGTAATCCAATATCCTCTTGGAGAAGTCCCACATTTTACCTGGCACTCTCTCTGTCTGGCTGGAACCATCTCATTTCCATTTCTGATAGTGATGGTGTTTGACAAATGGCCTCAAAGCAGGGGCAGCTCTGGAATCCACCCAGGTTGCTGAGGGCTTTACCCAGTTGGAAGCCCCCAAGGATGGAGAAGCACAAGTGCTGGGGGCAACTTGTTCCAGCACTTGGCTGGCCTCATGGTGAACAAGGTTTTTTTCCTGTCCCACTTGAATGTCTCTTGCTTCACTTGTACTCATTGCTTTCCATCTTCTCACCATCCATTCCTGTGAAGAGCCTGGCTCCATAACCTCTGTAAATTCTGGTAGGCATGGGCAGGCTGCTGTCATCTGTCCCAGAGCCATCTCTACTCCAGCTGAGCAACCTCATCCTTTGGTCTCTGATCACAGGATCAGTGCTTCAGCCCTAACCATCTTGGTGGCCTCTGCTGATCTTACTCCAGTTTGTCTTACACTGGGGTCCCAAAACTGGGTGCAGTGTGTGGTAGTCACCTAGATGTGTTACCCAAGCTGGCCATGCAGATTGGGCAGGTTGAAGAAATGAGCCAGTGGCCACTCTACCAAGTACAGGTAGCCATCAGGAGAGCCAACAGAGAGGGAGATTCCAAGGACTCTGGACACTGGGGGTGTCTTACTGCATTCCCACATCACATCTGAGCTCCTTTCTTGGTGGCTTGGAGAGCTGCCCAAGGTGGGTGTTGCTGCCAGGAGGGCGGGTGACAGCACGCTTTACTTGGCTTGGTGGCCAAGAGGATGTTCGTTCTACATCAGCTAAAGGTGGAGCGCCCATCATGGCTTTGGCTTCCTATGATGTTGCTAATCACAGTAGCAATGGTGATGTTGCCTTGCATGCAGAAATTGAGATAAACTTAAAACCGTTAGGATTCAGTGAATTCAAGTCTAATTTTTGATAGCTTTTATGTGTTGAGTCAACACAGAGGTCCTTCAGTGGACCCAAAAGAGGACACTTTCATGTAGTGAAAGAACAAGTTGCAGAATTTTTGCATAGTCAGGGAAGAGATGGAAAACCCATTACTTGGAAAGCCATTAAAGTGAAGGCTCGAGAAATAGCCTAAGCTCAAAGCAGCCCAGCTTTCAAGGCCAGGGATGTATTATAAACAGAAGTTTAGGTCTAACATTTGAGGTTTGACTAAAGAACAAAAGCAAGCAGCAGAATGGCATCTGAGGGAGCAATGTAAGTGGAAATGTCTCCCGGAAATGGAGTAAATGAAAACTGCTTTAAGGGGTTTACGTTAATTAAAGGACTTTTTTAATTAATTAATTAAGACCACATTAAGGTTTGTGTCAAATCTAAAATTAGATTGGAATCTCTTCAGGCTACAACTGTCAGCCTGGTGCTGTAGTCTCCTCTTTAAATACATTGACTTTATCAGAGCTATCCTGACTTTGTGTGCTTCAAGGAAGGTCAGAAAAGGGCTTTTGTCTTAGAGCAGTGTTTTGCAGACTCTGGGTTCCTCCACCTTCATTCCTAAGGTCAGGAAGGACCTTCTTGGCCAGGTGCTTGAGAGGAAGGCTCTTTCTTCATCCCAGATCTGGTGTTTGGGTTAACCCTGATGGAGCTGCTCCAGTTACTAGAGGGAGAGATGCACACCGCTTTCATCCCATCCCCGTGGCCAATTTATCATCATATCTTGGGGAAAGAAAACCAACCAAACCCTGGAGGCCAGATCAGACATCAGCGAGGAGGGGGAATTCCTCCTTGGCTTTGTAGGTGCCCGCTGAAAGCCCTCATGTGTGAGGCTGATCCAAGGTAAACAGAGTACAAACAGATCTAGTCCTTTTAACTGTTTAACTTCATCCTTCCAGGAATCTTTATGATATCCTGAAGAGGATGAAACCACCTGCTCATTTTTGGTGGAAATGAGTTTCAGATCATTCCCGTGCCAATACTGCCCTTTAATTTGCTTTGTTCTTCCTTTTGTTTGGCAGTTCCACCCTTCACTAGTGTATTTTTATGAAGCTGTTGTTCTTGTTCTCTACTTTCACTTGACTTGTACAACAAACCAAGCTCTCCTAGGATCTTGGTGTCTGATTGCCATGTTTTTCTTTTAATCAACCCAGCAGCTTCTCTCTGTACTTATTCCAACTGAACTTCATTTTTCCTGAGTGAATTGGTTCAAACTGTCATGATTTTTTCCTACCAGATCTTACCAGTAGCATTTGGTTCTTGCCAGTACCCCCTCCTGGTACACTGGAGGTAATGTTTTTTGTCTCCTCTTGTCACCTCTATTAAACCGTCCCCAACTGGTAGCCAAAGCTTATGTTCTTGGATGGTGAATGCATGATCTTAAAGTAGTAGAACGTGGAAAAAATTAGCAGTTTAGCAGAGCAATTGCGTAGATTTTATACCATTTGGTCCTCTTCCATGTGAATGGGTCAACCCACCCTCTGGTTTGTATTTTCTCCCTGCATGAGTACCTTATCTCGGGCACTAGAGGAAACACCACTGGTGACCTCTCCTTATCCTGATGAAACACCTTTATTCTCCAAATTGAGTTTCTTCCGTGATTGGTACGATCCTTCTGGATGGATCGTATAGAAGAATCTTGACGCAATCATAGAAGGATCTTCATATATACCCTTTCATATAGAATATCTGAAAGGAGCTTCATAGAAGGATCTTGGGAGTCTCTGCTAGATCTCAGTACTGTTCTGCATCTTGGGTGATGTTGTGTGTGCATGGAGTTGGTGGGACAAAACTGGAGCTCAGGCATGGTATCCATGCTGAAAGGAGACTGCAAAATCCAGAGAAGGCAGAGAGGAGAGCTGCAGAAATGAGCCAGGGGCTGGAGAAAATGTCTTGCAGCTTGGAAAGCTGAAGCGCTCTGTTGAGTGTATCCGAGGGTTGGAAAAAAAAGGGAGTGGGTACATGGTGATGACACTATAAACACTAACAAGAATGGAAAATGCTGGCTACTAAAGAGGTTTTTAAATCAGCATAACAGAGAGTGACTCAAAGCTGAAGCCAGACCAAAACACATTAGGACTCAGGCCCAGAGTTACAACTGGGAGGGTGATTGCTTTGGGGACCAGCTGCCAAGGGAAGCGGTGGGTTGCATCAGGTTTTAGCCAAACAGAAGTTCAGGACTTGTGGTGGTGGAATTGGGTGAACTTTGATGTCTCTGTGATATTCAAGAGGTCAGATTGGAGAACCTACACTCCTGGCCTTCATCTCTGTAAATCTAAATATCTTGAGAAATGCCTTGAGAGCTGGGTCCCTTGTCTGCAGCAACTTCCGCCAGTGCAAAGCTGGGGTGAGAGTCCTCACTTTGCTTCCTGAGCATCCTTGTGGGTCCCCTGCCCCGCTCTGCATCCTGAGCCCTTCCTGGGATTAAAACCTCCCCATTATCAAAGTAATTAATTGCACCTCACACGTAAGAGGTGAAGAGTTTGTTGGAGCGGCTTTGGGGAATTTCACACCCTCTCCTTCTCTGCAGTTTGGTTTCAACATGAAATGTTAAACGGATTGCATCCCTGCCCACACTCCCTGCAGACATTTGTGAAGTCTGTCTCTCTGTATCCTCTGGAATCTGTTTTATATCAGGGATTGATTTCAGATACAAACTCCCCCAGGTCAGTACTATAAAAATCTCTGCCTGTGCTGCCACACCAGGGAGCATCCTCTGTATATGTTTATTTTATGGAGCCGTACCACCTAAAGAGCATGTCAATAAAATTCTCATCCCTGCTCTGACAGGTTTAATCTAGCTGGCAACTTAAATATAGACCAAGGGGAAGGGGAGGCTGCTAAGAATTGCATAGACCTCTCCAAACGGTGCCTTGGTTTTAACAAGTGAACATTTGGTTATTACATCCTCAAGCTTTTAAACATCTCACACTGTCAAGAACTAATAAATCCTTTAGCACCTCACTGTAAGAGGATTTGATAGGATGTAATAGGCGTGTGGATCATGCAAAGAGTCATAAACCACCTGTAGAAATCACTCCTCATCACTCCTCCTCTTGCCTTCTGCTGTGTTGGATTAGCTTTTTTTTCCTCTTTTTTTTTTTTTGCCTCCTCGAGCCAGTCTCATTTTTAAGAGAGGCAGGAAAGGAGGAGGGGAAAAAAATCCCCTTTCTTTAAAGCCCTTAACCTGGACTTCTTTACCCTTTATAGAGATGGACAAAACCTGTTTTAAGATTCTTCTTCCCCGGGGATGGCATCCCATCAGGATTTTACTTGTCCTCCCTCTGCTCTGTACCCTGGCTCATTTGGTTGTTGATCAAAAAGGTTCATCTGTGCCTGGCATCCCTTTGAGTGCAGAAGCAGGATGGCAAGGGTCTATCCCACCTCTCTTCTAGCAGCTGCAAGTCATCTGAGCTAGTCATCAAGTGCCCTGTGCAAAACACTGGGTTCAAAGGGAAGCTCATCCCAGCACAACTCTGCAAGTGCCCATTTCAGTTGTTAACCCATCAGAGCACCCAGCAGTGCAAGCATTTCCGTGCCTAAAAAGCAAATGATACAATAAACTTCTTTCTTAAGATAAAAAAACCCAACAAACCGAACTTGGAGCCAGGCATGTGAGTCCTTCCATTTTCATTTCAGATTTTCCCCTGAACAGACGTTTATAGACCTTAATCCTCCTAACGCTCCTGCAAGCATAGGAAATAAAAGGAGATTTGTACAATGAGATAATAGCTTTTATTATGCCAAGCTGTGTGGTTGGGCAAAGCAAACAAACTTGCTGGGACATGAACGTGAGAGATGCGGGAGTGGTTTTGCTCCCTCTGGGGCTATGTTATTCCCCGGTGCCCAGCTGCTGAGCTCCTCATCTGGCTTCTGCTTTCCCCAGGCCCCAGGATTTCATCGTGGGGTGTTTGGTGGCACTTAAAGCCTCACCAGAGCCTTGGATAGAGAGCAAATGATATTGTTTGGCTGGTTTTAAATGATATCTCTCACTGTTCCTTCTGCCCTTGCTGTTTAGGAAGTCCACTCTCCAAGACAGGTTTTCGTTAATTAAACCTCCAGTCTCAGCTAACTACCCTTTAAATCATTAAGTCCATATTGTGATGAGCGGAGTGGACGAACACTGGAATGGTGGATCAGGTTCCCCAGGCTAATGTTTGCCCTAGGTTTGGTGCAGGGGCTTTGCTGAGACAGTGAGTTACATGGGTGGATGGTTTCTTATAGGAGCAGGGAATAGTTTGGTCCACCCCAAATTTCTGAAATAATGGACATGGTTCTTACAGAAGTAGTTGCACCCTTTGTGCCTTCAGGTACCCACTATGAGCATCCAGTGTCTGGTGTTCCTCCCACAGCTCTGCAGGTAGTGATTGCACTGGAAGAGTTCAAGTTCATTTTGGAGGTGAGGTCCTCCTGAGCAGGCTCTGTGCAGATCAACAAGAAAGCAGTCTTCACCTGCATGTCTTGGTATGTCTTCTCTGTGTGGAATCGTATGGCAGGAGGCTCCATATTCTCTGATGGCTTCCTACACCACATGGCTCCACCTTCTCTGGGTAGACTCCCATACCAGGAGGCTCCATCTTCTCTGGGTGCCTTCCCAAACCATGCTGCTCATTCTTCTCTAGTTAGCTTCCCATACCGCATGGCTTGCTCCTGCCAGTGCCTGTCCGCCTAGGGGCACCTCATGACCCGGAGCTGCACTTGCACCTGCTGACCACGCTCACATGCACGTGTTACAGTGCCCCTCAATTCATTCACACTGCCCCATGAAGTCTGCCTTTACCTCCAACAGATCCCTTTGGCATAGCAGGAAAAGCAAGTCGATCCCCTCAAGAGCTGCGATTGACAGCTCTCCCTTTGCAGCCGAGGAGAGACAGATGGGAGGCGCGAGAAAGCCGGGTTTGGAGGAGTGGGGCTGAGGGGGGAGTGCTGCTCTGTGCATGGGAAGCGTGAGCTCCCCCCTCGCCGTGCTTGAGCTTTGCATTGTCTGCACGCTTTGGCAGGCGTCTTCCTGCCGGTGCAGTTCACATATTTGACGTGCCTGTGCAACTTGAGCATAAAGCTGGTTTAACGGTTGACACGAGTGAATTTTTAATAGTAACTTCTCATGGACTTCAGCATGCCATGGACCAGGGTTTCAAGATGCTGCGCCTTGAGAAAAGACAGTCTAATTCTTTGCAAAATTAATTAAGTTCGATCGTTAAAATGGTGTTGCAATGTGTTTTATGCCTGCAGGAGGAGAATGAAGGCTATGCCAGGGCTGAATTAAAGTCTGGGGAGGACACTACATGTAGCCCTTTCTCATCTGTGCAGATTTGGCCGTGCAGAGTTGACACAGTTTTTGAAAGAATTAAATTCTTCAGATTCGAGATGAAAGTTTTTCTCTCCTTTTATTCCTTCCCCCAGCAAGATGGAGATGTTCTACCTGCTTGATCTCAGCATCGACTATAAAAAAGTCTCTGCTCCTTATGCCTGTTCTCTCCTGTCAGCATTCAGTGCTCATTAATTTTGCATTCACTCAGCACCGTATAATTTTTCCTGACATTGTTCAGACAACCAGCCTTTTTTACTTAAGACATCTCGACACCATTAATGTTTAACTCTAAAAGGTGTGAAGACAGAAAGAAATACCCTTTTCTTTCTGTTCTAGCGGCAGCATGCTTTGCTCTGTGCTCTTTGCCATTGCACAGGGATTTTATCAGAAGCAGAATAACAGAGTTTTCCATATAAATTTTGCTAAAGAAAGTGGTGTTTGTTGGTTGGAGCAGGGACTGGTGTCTTGGACCTTCATCTGTACACCAGGTGCTGTTGTACACTGACAGTGCATGATGCTCTTTGCCTTGGGGCATGGACAGATGTGCTCTTGCAGATCCATCTGAAGTCCTTCAAGAGGGAACCCCCAGCTGGTGAACCACTATAGTGTGTGAAAGCAGCAGTGGTTAAAGCTAGCCCAGGTGGTTGTGAGCGTTTATGTGGCCTGTAACAGTATCTCAGCTCAGAAGATGTCAATTAACTTAATCCACTCCAGCAAGAGCTGCAGAAGCGTGTGTCATTGTGCATGAGGTTTCTTCAGCTGGAAAATGGGAGTGTTAATGGGGAGTAGTGTTTTAAGCTCATTAATGGAAAGCATGTGACTTGTCCATCATCCCTCACTTGGAAGGATGTCACACATTGCCGTTCAGTTGATTATGTAGCAGTTGTTTAGGACAAGGGCAACACTGGAATATGTTCTTTGCCATTTATACTAAGGGCCAAATGGGTTAAAGCAAGGCTGTTAATTTATTTGCGCTGTATAGTCCTGAGGAACTTGGTTGTGCCTGTTGCTGGGTTTAAAAAGTAAGAAAGAAAGTTTTAAAAAACCCCGAACCAGAATTCATGTCCTCAAAATCCTTATCCTCTGTGTTGGAAAAGAGGGGAAATACCAGTTGGAGGAGCAGCCAAAACTGGGGAGCATCCCATAGACAAGCACAGAATTAATGTTGCTTGATCTTTGGATCACCAGTCTGAAGACCTGGTACAGAGACGGGTCATTGCCTATACTGGACACAGGAGTGTCTGTTTCCTGGGGTTGGTTGTAGATGTGGTGGAGGTAGCTGTAGCCCTCAGGTCTCCTGCTGATGGGACCTGCCACAGTTCCGTATGCCAAATTGCATTGGAGCATTGTGGGATGTTGTGCTGGTTTTGTAATATCCATGTTGAAAGGGTTTTTAGGCAAGTGAAAGGAGAAGTCAAGCTGCTGTGTTAATCTAGATGCTGGCCTGTGGTAGCTTTTCCTCCTGCCATTTAAAAGGTACCTTGAAATCACTAACCTTGACATAAATCCTGTGTCCCACCAGCAGATCTGTGCTGCTATGTGAATAACTCTGCATGGTTTCATCCTTTTAGGATTTGATGTTTTATGCAGTCGTTGGAGTTGTTTGTGTCTGCTGGGACTGGCCTTGGGCTTTAGTGTAAATTCCCAGTGCTGCTGTGGGTTATTAAGGATGGGCTCTTGGGCTGCAGGTAGTATGAAAAATAGCTGTAAGAGCATTAGATAGAGTCATCATTCCCTGTACAGCAGCAATGTAAAACTGATTTCTGACTGCTTTTCTAGCCAGGTCATGAAGGAAGAAGCTCAGGTGAGGCATGGAGAGCAGCAGGACATCCCCACTGTCTTGCTCTCCACCGATCTGCCTCCACCATTGCCACTACTGATGCAACTGGGGTGGCCACCAGCTTCAATCTTCAGTCCTCACCAATGGGCACTAGAATTACTTCTATATGCCCCAAGGGCTTAGTTTCCTCCCTTGGCTGTATGCCTGGTGAGATGTGTCCTCCTAATATGTACCTTTGCATGGGCACTGATGGAAAAATAAGGGTTCAAGGTGTGTCTGAAGAGCCACTTGGGGCTGTGTTGGTGAGGACATTCTCTGGGATGGCATAGAAATACTCGTGGCTGGAGCAAGCAATGTGTTGACAACTCTAGAGATGCATGGGTTGTTTTTTTAGGCCCAGCGCTGGAGTTTGATGATGAAGTGAGGTGTTCAGCTTTCACAGAAAAAAGAGAAAGAGAGCAAAACCTGTTTGACTGCTGGTTGTGGAGGAGGGCTAATGGATAACAACACCACCCAAAAAAACCCAAATTGGAATCTATCTTAAAATAAGATTGTAAAATGGATCAGGTGAATCTCCTCTAAAAATGCCTTTTTCTCTGCTTTGGCTGTAAAGGGAGCTTGAGACAAACTAGCTCAGGTGGAAATATCTCCATCCTATGGTCCATCAGAGGGATCTGAGCATCCTGGCACTCCCGCCTGGCATTACAGCAGACGGTTGGGGAGCACCCTGGGGCTTGTCACAGATAGATCATTGTGATGGGTGGTGTAAAGCAGGCGAGTACAGGGTTCTGAAGGAGCTGTGCTGATTTCTGAAAGCCGAGATCTGCTCTGCTATTTCTTGCGCTGGTATTTTCAAGCTCTGAATCTCACAGATTGTATTTTTCCACAGTTTTTAAATTCATAGATCAGATAATTTCCTTCCTCCTACTAGAATAAAAAGTTATACAACCTAAGAGCTGCTGATTTCCATACAGTGTTTGAGAGGAATCTGGTATTTGTGGAAGTGAAGAAGAGAGGACTCTGGGCTGGGTTTTCAGCATCTGCCTCTGTGTGAATATGCTGACGTTGAACAGGGGGGCGTTGGGCCAATCTCAGCTTCCACAGCTTGAATTTTGATTTAGAGCTCCTCCAAAGAAGCCATCATTGCTGTGGTCCATGTGTGTGCCCTGGAGGCTATGTAGGATAGTCTTCCTTGGAAATGGGCTTCATCCCCCAATTGAGGTTGGATCTTCCTCTACTTGTTGATCCCTAGGATAGGGAGGAGGGTGCTCAGGCTTGCTGTGACTCAAGGGGAGGCTGGAAGTGAGCTCAGGACCTCAAGTCTCTCTGGATAGCTGGAACACCACCGCTAACAGCAGCCAGTGTTGTTTGGAGGCTTTCCTCTAACATCCCTATAGCCCTGGACACGTCTTCCTCCTAGAGATCTGTTTTAAAACGGAGAAGTGCTCCCATTTCAGTGGTCTAGATCCCCTCACCTGCTGATTTCCTATATCACCACCATTGTCTTTTTCGCCTCTCCTGACTTGTTTAAACCATATTTTCCCTGCCCCACTAGAAGGTGCACTCAGTGCACAGCTTCTGCCAAGGAGTTTATTTTATGGTAGGGGGATTTTTTCATGTTGGTTTTACTGGACTGATGAACCTCATAGCAGGCACTAATTAATGGCACAGTTTTCTGTCACACTGTCAATCTATGGGTGCACCAAGTGTGTTCCATCTGATTTTAATTAACTAAAAATCAAAGCTCCTCATTTGGGAAATTACAGATGTGGATCTGTTTTTTCTTTTTCTTACTCATCTTTGAAGAAGCAGATAGAGCAGATCCTGGCTGAGATCTGGGGGGTTCAGCCAGTGTGGCTCTCAGGGAGGCTGCGGATCTGTGCTCTATGGGAGAGGGATGGGGAGCTGTTGTGCTTAGTGCTCCCTTGTGTTTTCTAGGCATCACATCACCTTCTTCATCTTATCACAGAACGGTTTGGGTTGGAAGAGATCTTAAAGCTCATCCAGTTCCAACCCCCTGCCACAGGCAGGGAC
>WYDI02000818.1:0-25414 GCA_009867235.2 Psittacus erithacus
TTCAAACTTAAACAGGGGAAGTTTAGATTGGATATAAGGAAGAAGTTCTTTACTGTAAGGGTTGTGAGGCACTGGAACGGGTTGACCAAGGAAGTTGTGAACGCTTCATCCCTGATGGTGTTCAAGGCCAGGCTGGACAGAGCCTTGGGTGATGTGGTTTAATGTGAAGTGTCTCTGCCCATGGCAGGGAGGCTGGAACTTGATGATCCTAAGGTCCTTTCCAACCGTAACTAGTCTATGATTCTATAATTCTAAATGTTGATCTCTACACATACCATTTATTTAAAGAAAAAAGTAATTCATATTCATAGATGTGATATTTTCTTATTTGAAAATATCATCAAAATAACTGTAGTGGAAGCTATAAAAAGATATTATCTAAGAAGACTCTTTGGGTGCATTGAAATAAACGCTAAAAGACAGAACATACTTTACGCCTCCTCCACGTTTGTTTTTTTTTTGCCTAAGATCTGTTCATTAAAAATAAAATTGAGGATGCAGCCCAGGCAACGTGTTTATAGATGAGCTATATGTGACAGTCAAGCCAACAGTTATATGTGTAAAATATCCGTATTTTTTCTTTTCCTCTGCTTAGGAAACATTTTGAGAAATTTATTGCAGTATTCAGAGAAAAACTCCTTATTAGAACCTGTAGGGTGGAGAGGAGAGGAAGGAGAGAGGTTATATGGGATGTGCAGGTGTGGACATTATTAATTCTTTTACTACCAGCAACAATGAAAAATTAAAATTTAGTACTCATTTAAAAAAATGTATCCTGGCAGAAAACTAAGAAGCTTAATTTGACTAGGTGATTTTTGTTGCTGAGAAGTTCCATTCATTTCTTCCCACCTCACTAAGCTTGATGCATTTAATCAGCCATATGCAAGATTCTGACTATTTTAAGGCTGTAATAGTGTGAAAATGGATTTTAAACTCTCCTAACAAAGAACAGTAACACAGAGAAACAGGAGCCTGCTGTGCCTACTCAAAGCTAGCCAGTGCATTTAAGTTCTTTTTTTGCAATATTTTTTATGAGCAGACCTAGAATGATTCACAAAACAGTGTATTTACATTATTTTTAGCAAATGCATTTCACTGTATTGAAGAAGTAAGCAGGATTGCAATTAAAACAAAGAAAAAACAATAAAGACGGTTTTTCAGGGATCACTGATTTAAAATTAATTTCTATCATGAAATTTCTATTTAGTTTATATTTTTATATTATACATACTATTAGCAAGATATTTTCATGCAAATACATGGTTGTAATAGAATAATGCACAAAAGAACAATGAAAATATATACATGTGCTATATGTGCTATGTATAATATAATATGGAGAGATAACAATATATGCCTAGGTTAAGCATATTATAAAAAATATCAAAAAGTTGGCCATTAATGATAAGGAAAAGCAATGAGTTCTATAGTTAAGATCTAATGAGGCCTGAAGAAAAAGGTTTAGGACATCTTACCAAACCAATGAAAGAAAGAAAATTTATACTGAACAATATAGATAAGAGCCTTTGGGTAGACCAAAGAAAAGAGCAAAAGAGCAAGAAAAGTAAACAAAGATTGCTACAAGAAGCAGCAAATATAAAAGGAGACTCTGTAGTCTGAGCCACATCTCAGACCTGATTCAGCTGGAAGTTAACCCAGAGATAAAAATATAGCAGGAAAACAGGAATTACCCTCAGCATGTATAAATTGCTGTGAAAATACTGACCAATGGATATAACAGCTGTTTGAGTATACAGGGCATACAGGGTCTTTCTATGTGGTGCAAACATTTTGTCTGCTACTATGTTTAGGAATGACTAATTAGTCAATTCTTTTCCTTCCTGTCACTGTTGATGTGCTTTGCAATTTCCCACCTTTTTGCTGAACTAAGCACTAGAGATGGTGTTATTTCAACCGTGGAATTTTAAGACAACTGTATTTGAAATACTAAAAAAATCTAAAAAATGCATCCATTGCTTTCATATACTTCAGGTTACACTTTATCTTCAGCTATGCTGATACAAATCCAAAGCAAATGAAAAGATATGTAGTCAGGTTTTGACAGGGGAGGAAAAATAGATTAATAGAGCCAATATAAAGCAAAGATTACACTTCAGTAGCTGGAGGTGGGCTAATATGAAGATCTGTGAATACTGAGCAACTGAAAGAAAATTAAATTATGCACAAACCTAAAAATGGTTATGTTGGAGATATTCAAAAAAAGACTGAGAGGGGAAAAAAAAGACTAAAATTTTTAGGGTAAGCAGATAAGAGATAATGATATGATGTGAGAAAACATGAACGGCATCTCAAAACATGAGTTTCTTAAAACACTAAAAAATACCTTCACTGTTTAGTTGAAGGCAGATTATTGTTGAGTGAACAGGAATTTTAACTTCTTTCCAGCTCCGTAGTTGCCACTGGCATTTTTTTTCTTGAATATTGTCATAACTCTTATTCCCCAACATGGGAAGAATTTATCCCCCTTTCCCTTGCTCTCTTTAAGATGTCTAAATTCTTTGAAATGGTGGCATACATGTGGAAGATCATATGATGCTGCCACTTTTTTCCCATGACATTGTGATTCAACACAATTATGGACAATGAATCAGTTATAAAAATGAGCAATCAGCAGAATGTTGCTTAAAAAGCTTCCCAAATTTAAACATTGAAAGGTAATGCAGAAGTAAACATAGGCATGTTTACCTTTAGTCAGGATTTAATTGATCGACATGTGTTAATTTTTTTTAATGGTAATTTTGCTTGAAAATATAGTCCCAAATATTTTAATGCCCTCATATGCATGATTCTAAGAGCTCACAATGAAAAGTTAGTTGTTATTTATTTATGAGGTCATTTATGCAATTTTGTTTATATCAGGACTTTTTCTAGGTATCTTGATGTCAGACTATTAAATAGCACATTACCCTCCTTTGTCTGATTACATGATTCTATATGCTTTCAGGATTTTATTAGCTGATACCAAACACATTTGAAAAAATATAAAAATAAATACATTTTGTCTCTGAGCTTTGTAACAGAGAAAATAGTAAGAGCCAGTTGCATCTCCCCTGGATTTTAGGAGAATGGTATTACCCTGCCTTTCTCTGAGAGATTGCTGGTTACCTTCTGTCAGTGAGCAACCGTCTCCCTGCAAAGCAGAAGCGCAACTGCGTCTATTTTCTCTGTGTTCAAGGCAATTACTTTTTAAAAAGTGGAATTTCTTCAGAATGACTATGTACAAGAGCAAACGCAGAAACCAAAGATGTAAGTAAACTGTAAAGTATTTTTAATGTTCTTACAGAGGAGGGAAAATAAAAATTAATCTCGAGCTTCACTGAAAGCCATGCTTTACCCTGCACTGGTTAAATAATACTGGGAAAGAAGGAACGAATTTCCCTGCCAATTATCTCACGAAAAATGTATGTTAAATGCATAAAAGACCTTTAAAAAAAAAAAAAAAAAAAAAAAAAACAAACACCAAAAAAACCTAGCTCAATTGTTACTATGGAAACCCTCAGTAAGTGACTGCTTTATAATATCAACAAAGAAATAGAAATCAAATATAAATTTAGCTAAGAACAGCTAAGGCTAGCTTTGGCTAAGGCTAGCTATAGCCTTTGACTTGCCAGGGTTGACATCTTTCCCATGTTGGACTATATGTGGTTCACTTAAGGGAACCAGCAATATCAGAACTTTAGGGGCAGTCATTTTATTTTCCTTCACCATAATTTCAGAAGAATTAAAAGGATTAATTAGTTTGCATAAGCCATGGAAACAGAAACTGGGGGGAGGAAAGCATGTGTCTCTTGTGTGTATTTTAAGACACTGGAGCACTGAAAATTCACTGGCTTCTATATGCTTGAGTTTCCAGTCCAGCACCTGTTTGACTTTCTAAGTTGCTGTGGCATCAACCAGGGGAATTTCATTATCAATACTGTCTACTCCAGAACATTACGGAAGGGTGTCTGAGGCAAGTAAAAATGAAGTGCTGTAAGTCAAGAAGTATGTGTTACTGTAAGGAAATCTAGGAAGAAGCCAAGTTATAAATGGAGAGCATGTCTGAGGCTGAAAAAAAAGACATTCCTCTAAGAAAAATGCCATGTAGGGACTGTGCTTTCAGGGAGAGAGCAGGAAGGGAGGAATATCAATTAGGAAGAAGGTAAATTGGACTTTATTTGAACAGGATATGTTATTGTCCAGAGTTGGAGGGATATATATATAGCTGTATCACTGACCTCAGTTTTTGGTCCTTAAAGCTTAATTTGTACAGGTTTTCTCCAGTGTTTCTTGTCCAATACAAATGGATGTGCTGCATATAGAAAGTTTGCGGGACAGATCTGTGCTGAAATACCTGCAACGGAAATAAATCATCTGCTTCACATTCAATAAAATAAATTAACATAAATTTCATTCCTATAGCAGTAGTGAAAGAAAATTATATAGATACAGGCAGATTATAATTAATCTAGTTCTTTTTAACATATTACTTGCTCTTAGTGTTATTATGTGAACCAGGAGATCTTTCTATAGCCAGTTGCATTCATAGCCATTCATGAAAACTACACAAGGTGCTTTTAAGACTGCTTTTATAAAGAGAACCTGCCTTCTTCCCCTTTCCCCTCTACCCCTGCTGACTCCAAGGAAATTCTTTGATTTTCTACAAGAGGAAAAAAAAAACACTAAAACCCCAGCATAGTCAGATTTTGAATCATGAAGGTAGCAATTGCAATATGGGAATTTTTTTTGTTTTAAACTGTCTCTAATTTTAAGATACCAATCAATAAAATATCTCAATATAACTGTCTCCCTACCTTAGATACCAATACTGTCTATATGGGTGCTTCATTAATACTCTTAATTAGCAGCTGCAATTGACAAACAAAATAATTTGAGCAATTTTGATATTGCTCCTATTCATATCGCTTCAAAGCTTTTTAAAAGACAGATTTCATCCAAGCAATTGTTTCCTGAAATATAAAGGAAAATGGTAGCAGCTGTGTTAAACCAGAAAAGTACTATGTTTTCTGTCCATTACATTTAACACATGCTCTATTTCAAACATGAAGGCATTTTTGGTGGCCTTTAATAGTATATTTTGTATATAATTTCTGTTATAGGTAGGACAAACCTTGGCATTTATATCTCCTCTCTACTTTTCAAGCACTTGGGTATGTGGCATAAAACAAAAGTGAGCTTTGTGGCTTTTTCTTATTCACTGAAGTTCTGTTTCTGGATTTAGTACACACTGAATGGTATTATAAGCACTTTCCTAACCCATATTTTCCTTTCAGTGTTTGAAGAAGGGCATAAAGGTATTCTGTACTTAATTTAAAAGCACATCAGATTAGAGAGAAGAATGACAGAGAGAAGGATGACAGAGACATGATGACCTATTTCTGACACAAAATATAAAGAAACCCCATTTCCAATTTCTGTTCCAGGTACAAAACTTTTGCTACAGGAGTAAATGCAATAAGCTGGCTCTATTAACCTGTTTGTGTGAATGGGATAAAGGTTTCCTTTTTTTTTTCAGCTGCAGCATCATACATAAGTCTTCTAAGTTCAGAACTAACCTTAGTGTTTCACTTTCATTGTACATTTGGTTTTGATTCTAGTCAAAGTGGCCCTCATACTAAGTAGTTAACATAATTTATTTATTCCATATGTGGTTTTAACTAACGAGAATTTAAAATAACTATCATAGTAAATTGTGAAACTTGCATCACTAAATAAACAAGAAAACAGATTAAGGTTATTTCTGTATGAGTGTTTGTATATCTACTCATATATGGACAGTCTCCATGCTTACATTTGTCTGCACATCCAGATTTATAGCCTGCTTTATTTTTATATCAGGATGTTATCTAGCTGATAGGCTTGATTCTCATTTCATTGTATGGACCTAATGATTGAGTAAGGGGAAAGTGTTGTAACAAATGCAATCTTATCAACACAGAAAAAACAATAAATGTGTGATAAATCTTTTCTGAAATAAAAGGTTTAAATGTTAGACTGACCTGATTTGGGGCACAGCTGCTGAGAAGGATGGTCAGGACAAGGCTTTTGGTGGGCTGCAGTGTACCTATGGGTCTTCTCCGTGGAGAATCAGTCACATCTTCTGAAAATGTCAAGCCTCTGAGCCTCTTCTCATGAAGTGAGTAGCGGGCATCCATTTTTACCTGGAGTCTTCCTTGTCATTGTTATTTTATATGCTGACATGCTACAAAGAGCAATTTCTTAAAAGTGTCATCCAGATCTTTTGAAGATTCTGCATCTTTCAAAACCAACAGATCATTAGTTATATTTCAGGAGTTGTTTTAAAAAGAGTAATGAGTGGGGAGACATCATGCCTCCTGATTTCTCTCTTTTCACAGGAGACATGTCAAAACTTTACCTGTAATTGTCAAATGGATTATGATTCTTTATCCTCAGTTGCCAATTTTGTTTGTCCTGTCCTACGTTTGCCTGCATGCAGAGTGTTGTAGAAAGTAGCATGTACATTTACTAAAGGGTTAAATAACTTGTAGTAACATAAAAGTAAAATAAATTATTTTCAAAAGTTGCACAGGTAGCTGCTGCAACGTAGAATGCACGTGGCTGTTGTAAAAGGAAAATAATATTTTGAGCTTAAACTAGTTCTGTATTTAGAAATGTGCTGTCCACAGGTGTCACCTGATGTTTCTTTTTCAAGTGTTCTTGTCTTGCTGAAAAAAGGATTTTATATGTATTGATAACATCTGATTAGAAATTCTGTGAAATTCCAGTTCGAAGAAGTATTTTGTCCTATCAGCATTATTTGATCTATTGCATTGCCTGCTATATTTTCTTAAATTGATAATGTCATACTTGCCATCTTTTCATCATGGATCTGCTGTTCACGTCTTTGTCCTTTATATATGGCATAATGGCTTTCAGCCTTAAAAAATAGAGTTGGCATCTATTGAGTCTTGTTATATTACAGCTTGATCAGCCCATGCTTAATTTCATTTTCTTTTTGCCTCTCAGGGCACTAAAGAGTCCCCAGTACTTAGGCTGCTGCTGTACAAAGAAAATAGCAGCCTTTAATAAAGTGTATGTTAGGAGTTAAAGATTTCACCAAATCTCATTGGGTGAAACAAGTGTAGTTACTGACCCAGATACATATGAGAAAACTGTCTTTTTCCTTAAAACATCAGAGACCCAGACAGCAAGGGAGTATCTCCTCAACTTCTTCATATAAAGCTATCTTAGAATAGCCCCAGGACATTCCTATTGCTGCATATCTTTTGAGGAAGTAGAGTTCAGTGCAATTAAATTTATCAGTAATAAGAATGAGCAAGAAGACACTCATGACCTGCGGGACTACAAATGTCATTGAATATTCACATCACATAGATAACATCTTTATACAAACAAAAATATAATTGCTATTCAGCAAGTCAGGGGCTTCAAAGGTAGAAGCACTCGTCACAGCTTTGAAGGGAATTCATTGTGACCTGAGAAAGGTGGCTTGTATGAAATTATTCATTTCCCAGTGTTACTAAACATTAAAACTCAAGGTATAGGTCCCTCAGGGAAGCATGCAAGATAAATAAGCTAGAATATTTTCTTTTATGCTTTTTCAAGTATCTGTGTAGACTTCTAAAACAGATGTGTTTTTTCTGCTTCTGGACTGTACAAGTGAATCGAAAGTATTGAAAGACAGCTGTTTCAAAAAACATTGAAAGCTTAGTGGTCTGACCAAACCCTACATGCACAACTTGCATGATGCTTCCCACTCCACAGTGTGAGTCTGCCTGAGGAAGAAAAGTGGAATTTTTGTCCTTGTGGAGTAAATGCTGAGAGGAAATACTAAAATTGAGACAGAAAGCTTAGGCAATCAAGAACTTACAGACTGTCTTGAAAAGGTGAGATAAAGAAATAAATGGTGCAAGTACAGATTCAGAAATGACTTTAAAAATTATCTGAGAGCAGAAGTCAGAATGCCTGAATTGAAAGTGGAGAACAAAGAAATTCAGCGAGTCATTTCAGCTTTATGTAGGAGAAATCTAAGGGAAAAAGAGACGCCTTAATAATACCTTTGGCTTCATTAGAAAGATTATGTTTTAATGCTGGGGGGGTTCTTTATTTTGCATAAGTAAGATAATATATTAGTGGACAATATACAATGGTTCAACAAAAAGGTAATTGGAAAGCTAGGGAGAACTCATAAAAATACATCAGCTATTGTTAAGGATCATAAAAAGGGTATTATTAAAAAAGATGGTCATATGCAAATAGTGTAATTCGGATTATGTGATTTGAAGTCTATTAGGGGAATTAGCGAAGGAATGTACCACACCAATGAAAGTTTATATTTAAAAGGTCATTGAAAACTAAGAAGGTATCAGAAATTTAAGTGTAATACTGGTTTTCATGAACACATAGAATTGCAGTTCTAAGCTCTGCTCAGGCTGGCAGCAAATGCTTTTATGTTCATCAGTGACACAATTTACCATTAGTGAAACAAGACTTACTGTATGTTGGTTAGTTTTCTACAAGGAATCAAAATTTACAAGTTCAAAAGAATCAGAACTTACAAGTTTAGAAGCACTCCATTAAGGACTTGAGATCTGGGAGAGCAAATAATAGTTTTAAAAAAATGAAGTCTATTAAAATACCAGTCAACAAGTTCAAGATATTCCTAGTCTAAAACAATCTATATAGAAAGAGAATTTTGGGTTTTAAATTGTGCAAACTGAAGTCCAGTGGTAAGAACCTAAGGTTAGATAACTGCAGTCTAAGATGTACATTTTCTGAGTGTAATCAGTCATAACTTACTAAAAGTACTCGCAATTTCTTCTCTCCACCACTTAGATTTTGAATACATCTATTTTTAAAAGTCTCTTAAACATGTACTATGGATCTGATTACAAAAGTATGTATTCAAAACTTGCAGTATATGTGCAAGTAGAAAAGAGTATTATTTTCATCAAATCTCTAAAATCTATAAAATGCTGGAAATCTTGAAGGGACTCCAGCCTTAATCTATTAAAACCTCTGTATGCTGCTGTAGCAATGCCATCTACTTGCAGACTCAGAGAAAGGAGAAAAATCCATTAGGGGTTCAGAACATAGAGAATCTCTTCTTAAGGGAAAAATTTTCTGTTGCAATTTTCGTATGAAGTACTAACATATTTTAAAAAAAAGACTTGCATGACTGCATATGTAAGTGTACAAGGCCTGGTTTTAAGCAGATTTTTGTTTTATTTTCATAGCCAACCTGACTTTTTTTCTGCTGCCTTTCATGTACATTTTCTGTAGGAACAGAGCAATACCTTTATCCTACCTCCAGTCCAGGTGTTAACTTCAGACAAAACCTGTGTTTCTGCCTCTTTCCATAATCCAAAATATTGACAGGCTGAAATCTCAGTCTTTCTGATATGTGCAATCTTTTCCTAGTAAATCACAGAAAGATTTTTATCACAAAAATTAAACATACAAAATTAAAAAAGCAGAAGACCTCTAATAAATGTTTTCATGACATACATCCAGCTTTAACCAGTGATAAGACCAAGCACATTTTGTGCCACAGTTTGACAGCTTCACTAGGAAAAAATCCCATAAAATTTAAAAACTACCTTTCAGGTCTCCCAAATGATTATCAAAAATCTGATAAACTATTACAGGGACTTTTACTGGTTGAGCATTAGCCAAGACCTAAATGCTACCTGAAGTCCAGCATTTTATCAGCAGTTTCATCTCTGAGATTCTTTGACAGTAAAATCCAGAAACATATCTGAATTTTACTTTGGAAACATTCCCCCTCTTCCCTTCATGCACAGCCCAGAAGGGTCAGAGATCTCAGATACATTAGACTGGCATCACAATGAAGACTGTGAATGCATATGACCAATTTTGAGACTTCGGCTCCTATCTACAAAGCATTCAGCATCACATTTTTAGTTTTGAAGAGCTCAATCTTTGGCCTTAAATTTACATTTATCTCTGTTCCTAATTTCTTCTGTTTTTTATTTGGTTTTGGTTGGGGTTTTTTTTTTGGTTGCTTGTTTTGGAGGGGTTTTTTTCCAGTTGTTAGTGTGTCAAACATTCTGAAAAATAGGCTGCATTGTCACTTTATAATGTGGATTATGGTTATAGATTTTTCTGTCCCTGTTTGAAACTAAGGTGGTGTTTTTTCCTCATTGTCCTTTGCAGAAGCCTGAGGTGATCTCTACAAACTACTCTGTTTTTTCTTGAACTTCCCACAAAATATGGCCTTCCCAGGGCTGCTTTCCACATTAGATAGATAGATAGATAGACAGATGGATAGATAGATAGACAGATAGATAATGCTTATTGTATCATAAGTCTTTTTTTTTTTTTGACCCTGATGAGTTAGAATTTGCCTTAGAAAATCATCCAACTGTAATTCTTTAAATAGAGTATCCATTGTTCTCCAAATTGATAACTGATATCTGTCTTACTAATAGTTTCTGAAGGCAATTCTATTGCTGATTTTTGTTCACCTCCAGGTCTGTCATAAAGCTGGGTTTAGGTGTGACCTTCTATCCTGGTTTTACTGCTTGTGTTCAGATATTATTTCCTTAGGACTCACACATATGTTTTCACAGCTATTTGTAACAGTTTGGTTTTGCTATATTTTTATTGTATTACTGCAGGCAACATATGCTATCAGGATAGAACTGCAACCTAAGGCCAAAGAGTCTCAGCACTCAGCAGCCTTGCTTATTAATCTGAAAATGGTCTTTCCATTTTATTTGCTATCTTTTTTGAGGGGAAGATTTTTTTCTAAACTTGAAGTCTGTGACTGAAAGAAAAAATAAAGAGAAGTGATAGGGTAAGGGAGGTATCTTCCTGTTCGCTCTCAGTGGCTGAACAAATAGCCAAAGAAAATCTCAGTGCTAAATCTCTAGTGCGAAAGAGATTTAGTGAAGAGTGCACTAGAATTATATATATATATGTTATATTGTCTGGTCAGCTACTGTCCAAAATTACTGTTAGCTTGAATAGGCAACTTGAAACAAGGAACCTGTCTACACAAAATTTTACTTTCAAAAAAGTTTAGGTATACCAACAGAAATGCAGATTAAAAACAAAAATTAAATCCTGCATAGAATTTGTACCTAAATCTGTGATTTAGCTCTAGCCATTTGTAAAATGGAATTCCTGTCCTGAGAAACAGAAACATACATTATCATTATCATTGCATTTCTGATGCACTAAGTATTGATTCAATTGGCCTTCCTACTTTTCAGGATCTTTCTTCTTTCAGGATCCCACTTCTTATCTTCCATTTAACACAGTAAAATACATAAGCAACCTGTGATGTGCCACACATACTCTGTTGCGCTTGACAGTGATCAGCTGGTGCAGATGCAACAAGTAGCAAAGAAAACTTGTTTTAAAGTAGATTTATTAGTGGGTAGCTAGAGGCATGCAATTAGTAGATAATATAAAGCTACCAGTGCCTTCTGTAACAGTTTGAGAGTAATCACACACATGCGACGATTTGTAACTTTTCATAAAATCTGGGATAAAAAGCCTTCTGAACATGCTTGCAGAAATTATTTTATATGCTACAAATATTTAAAGAGGATTTTTGCTAAATCTTGGTTTTCACAGACAATCTGTTGTAAGTACTCCTGTTCAAAATGAGCCTACTTCAGTTCTTTTTAATCTCTGTCCAAAAGAACATATTTTTCAGCTATTCACACACATTTTGCTTATACTTAACCAAAATGCCTGAACAATAAATTATTTCTAGTCTACAGAGGTATGAATACTAATATATGTGCTTTATGAGTACCTCCTGTATGTGAGAATAATTACTTCAGTGATTAATTGAAAAATCTATTGTCTACATTAACATTGTGATAGCAATGCTAGCAAAATTTTGAAAGTAAACAAAAAAATCTTTTACATTTCCTTTTTATAATAAGTTGGATTTATGCTTTAACAAAGGTCTTTTTAAAAATTGAAGATTATCTCATGAAATGTAGGTTCTATTAGATGGATCTGCCTATGAATGCTGCAGGAATTTCTACAGTGCAAATGTTTGTGCAGTCACAATGGAATCTGATTTTTCTATTCATTTTCATAAAAATATATTAGCATGCAAATTTACATCTTGTACTTTTGCCTGAATATATATGCACATTTTGTATTAGCTCAAGTAGATTCAGTAGGATTCAAGTAGAATTCAGTTTTCAAAATATTTTATTAACCAAAAATGCCATTCATAATGTTGGAGAACATGTTTACATTTGATTCTAAAGCCTACTTCCTTGGGATATACTGTATCTATTATAACAAAAGAGATCTGCACTAGAATTATCTATATATATATTATACTGTCTGGTCAGCTACTGTCCACAAATACTGTTAGCTTGAATAGGCATCTTGAAACAAGCAACCTGTCCACACAAAATTTTGCTTTCAAAAAAGTTTAGGTATACAAACAGAAATACAGATAAAAAAAAATAATAATTAAAATCCTGCATAGAATTTGTAGCCCCGGTACATGAGGAACAAGTATGCTGAGAATTTAAAATTAAAGTGAAGTGGCTGATTTATATTATTCCCCATTATAGCTTATTTCTGACTTATTTAATGAAGTTTAAAAACAAAAATATTCTGTGCATAGTTAGGTTATATGTAAGTGATATACACTGTCTATAGCTGTCTGCAGAATTTAGGATACGCATCAGAAAGCAGAAGGGAAAATTGTCCAGTGACAATTTACCAGCTAATCTCTGGTGAAAGTTTGCTCCAGAAAGCAGGCTTTTAACAGCATTTTGTGCCTATGAATAACTTCTCCAGGAATTCTTTTTTGTTTTCTTGATTACTAAACCTTTGGTCATGCAACCATGACCAAACTAAAATCAATGGCAAAATTCACACTGACAGATACAGTGCTGAATCAAGGCTTTACTGCTTAGAAAGAGTGATAATTATTGTCCTACACTGTGTTAATAGAAAATAGCCATGTAACACGTCTCAGGAGCCCTTAGTTTAGGATTTAACTCAGACTTGAAAGGGATGTCTTACAAATAAATGCTTGTTTATTCTGTTTCTTCAGCCTCTTGGCTGGAGCATATTTGAAACTGCCATTTAATTGTCCAGTTTATTACCATATGATGTTGCAGTTTGCTGAGAAAAATTAATACAAGCAGATACTGTTGTTACACACAAGCTACCACACAGTCTTTAAACGTTGTTTTGGAGTTGTAAGAAACTTGGATGTTGCACCAACAAAATGGACTTTAGCCTCCCAAGTAATAAGATTTTCCTACCTGTGACTTCTTAAAAAGTCCAGGTTCTACTTTGTATGTAAGAGTTCTCCAAATTATTATTGTTCATACATGTAGATATAAATACACACTAAGCTAGCATTTAAACTGATTTCTGAAGTTATTTCTCCTCAGCGTCTAGGTTAGGTAAGCACATGATGGTCCCATCCAACTCCATACTCAGGTTTTTCTCTGCGGGGAGTAGAGTTTAGGAATAGACAAAACTGAGGACATCAGTGGAGCTCTCCCCAGCAGGAAGCTGGCATATTGGCAAGAAAGCAACTGTGTCTTATGCCCAAAAGCACTCCTAGGTCCTTTAATTTAGGCCATGTATTTTGTCATAGACAGAAGCAGAAGCCGAGTTGCATTTACCTAGTTGGCAGACAACTTGTTCCATTGCAAAAAATAATTACTTAAATAGTATATTAGAAGATACAATATTTTAGGCAATCCTTCTTGGAAATTATGTAGTCAGGACTTAAGAATGTACTGTACAAAAGATGCTTTTTAAGAGGTATGGGTTGTTGTTGGGCATTAACTAAATCTTCAAATGTCTGTCCCCTAGTTTGGTCTCTCTTCACCTAAGAGACAGAAAAGAAATTTGGCAAGTCAATTTTGTATATCTTTTATCAGACAGGCATTGAGAAAAAGCAGAAAAGTGTGTGTATGTATTTTCATTCTCTCAGTTCTGAAAAGCCACTAGCCAATTCAGTTTAAAACGAATTTTATAAAGGAAAAAGAAATGTGTGTGTGGGGTTTAATAACCACATATTTGGCTGTGCTTCAAGCAAATGCAAATTAAGCAGCCAATTTATAAGCCCTGCCATAAATGTGTTTTTTCAAGGGAATCTGTAACCCATTTGGAATACACTCATACTGCTCATTGTTATATTATAAATTTTCTAAACATAAGTTATTCAGAAACATTAGTACATTCATGTAATTTAAACTTCATGTGATAGTGTATGAACATAGTGCTCTGGCTTCTATAAAATATGAGATAAGGACAAAACAGTTTATCACAGGGTTCATGTCTGTATTGAAGTTCAAAAGCTTTAGCACCATTCTATCATGGTGAAGCTTTAAAAAAGAGTATTTAGTGGTCTTTTGATGGATATGCTAAAGTCAAATGGTACTAGTGATCTTTCCACTTAATGCTGTCATGAAAGACTTAGTGTGATCTATTGAAGGATTTGTCCAGTGATGAATGAAAGTTCTAGAAATCAGAGAAATTCTTGTGCTGTCCTTACTTATTAAAAATAGCACCAGTAATAGTACTAAAGCTCATTGAAATGTTCAATAGAGAGGCTCAAAGTTGTAGGCTATATAAATAGAATATTGTCCAAGGCTGTGATCTGTGGTCTTGAATTTAAACTCTTAATAATCAAAGGTAACAGTAGAACATGCTGATTAAAGACCAGCCTCACAACCAGAGGAAGCCTTGTCCCAGCTCACTTCCCATGAACTGCATCATACAAATTTTTTATAACTCCATTAAGATACAGGGCACATATCTCAAATGTGCTTTTATTTTACTCTCTTAATAACAATCTGTTTCTGTTTATACTACAAAGATACAAAGCAACTATTTGTCACTTATTTATTCAAAACTGTTCTGCATAATAAAATGTGGTTTGATCTTTTATGCATTAATTTGCATTTCTCGTTATGTGCCTTACAATAACTAAATCAGGTGCAGGGAAAAAGAGAGAATGGTGGAGAAGAGAGGAAACGGAGCTCAGTTCCAATCTGCATTGAATGCATTATGCTATTGTGGCCAGAAACTTGTATTTTGAGAAGTAAGGGTTCCCCTCTTGACTGTGAAAACAAAGTTGATTCCAGTCTTGGGAAAGGAAGCAGCATCCCTGCTTTTTCCTTGGAAGGATATTGCACTCTTTCAGCTACATCAATATCCGCAATGAGAAGATTTGGGGGTTACCTGCACAGTGTCTTCTTTTTTTTCTCTTTATGCTGCAAAAAATTTTCACAAAACTGGAACATCACAAGCTCAGTTAGTGCAAGATTATAAACCTATATTACTTCTGCTATGTTCCTTTTCGCCTTGAAGCTCTAACTACAAGGACCAGGGATTCTCTCTCTGAAATTATAGCTTAGAGAATTGTAAACTCACCAGGCTGCAATGAACCCAGAAATACTAAAGATAGCTGTATTTTCTATATATCTTTCATAAATTTTAATTCATTTCCTCAGTGGAACGATTTCAAACCTACTTCAGTAGTTCAGGTGGTATTTATAAGGTCTAAGAAAGTTACAATTTGAAGAGTTTCATTAATTACAGAGCATAACTTCATTAGTTTTTTCTAATGTGCAATAAACTGATTTTTTATCATGCACTTAATTTTATGGCATTTAAGGCTGCTACATAGTCCTAAATAGTGTGTGTCTAATTAATGCTCCCCGATTTCATCAACACACATGCGTTACTCCTTCTGGCACTTTTCATTATCACTGCAATGATATTGTTCAGGTGTGGTACATAACAAGCATTATTTTTTTTGCTTGACACACAATTCATTGCCTTATCTTGTGATGTGCAACTGCTGGCAAGGTCCTTAAATAAAAATTGAGACTGCAGTCCCATGACAAAAGACCACCAAGAATACATGTAGGTCACACCTGTTTCATTTCCACAGCTGTATAAATTTGATTTGCCACAAAGCTGGTTATTTTGATCATTGAATCAGTCCAGTCAGGAAAGCAGAGAGTATTAAACAAGGACATTGATAAGCTTGGAATCTGTGTGTACGAAAAAGTAATTAGCTTGATGCACATTTTAATCGAAACCAAAGGCATGTGGTTTTGGCCAGATGTTACTTCTGCTCATGCACAGAAGAAATACGCATCTTCAAAGATTTTAAACTCCTCTAAGAATGTAATTTTGGTGTTTACCATGATCCTGAAAAGTGTTCCTATTAAGTTTGTCACTGAAATGTAAATGTGAGTCCCCTGGATTTAGGAGTGCAAATATCTGACAGATCTTAAAACTGTCAGACCCTAACATATATATGGTGAAGTCCATGAGTGTCACATGTTCAGCATGTGCTAAACCTGTCAAAATTAGCCAGAAAAGCAAAAGGCTAATCTGGATTATAAACAGCCCATGAAAATGCATCTTAATTCTTCTCTGTTTGTAAAAATGGTCATAGGCAATATGTGTATAAAATTGCTGCAGCTTATTGGGGGCATACCCTGAGATCTGTATGTAGTGCTTAGTTCTAAGTTGGCTGTTCAACAAACTGTCACCTCCAAGGTTAGATGAAAATGAAGTCTGAGAAAAGCCACTGCAGATTACTAAAAAATTTCCAGTCTTCAAAAAAATCATATGAAATTCCAGAGTGGGTTTTTTTTTAAGCAAAACATGTGCTTTATGTCAATAAAAAATAAGATCAGAAATGTTCTTTTTATTGTATACATCTTCAAATGAATGAAGTTATGTATAGCAATGTATATCCCTGACTTGTGGCTGATTTATTATACAGTTTGTGCCATTTCTAGTTACATTGGCTGGTACAAAATCCTGTGAATATATTAATCTCTCTGTATCAGAACTAAGCTGATTGCTAGCTGGGGCTTAAGAAGATAATGACTTTGTGGCAGATATGCTCTGACAGTATCATCAGAATGCCTGTACAAGGTGTTTATCATGGACCATGTGCTTTCAGGGTAATGCAGTTTTTCATGTTTGAACATAGCCACCTGATAAACATACCCTGTGCAGGAAACAAAATCCTTTATCTCATCTCCAAGCGGATATGCTCAGATGCTCTTTCTGAACAAATGCTCTTCCTCTTGAGAGCTCCAATGAAGTTCTTTTCGGGGCATGCAGCCAGTTTCCATGGGGAGTTTATTTGAGGTAAAGGGGTCTCTGTCTGGGGAATAAACTGTTTACCAGTTCACCAATGTTTACAGATCAGTGCTCTGGCTCGGTTATGTACTAATCAGTGATGGTGTAGCAGCAGAAGCAAGGAATTTATGATATATCTGTCCTTGGGTTTGAAAGACCATTTGATTCTTCCTTTGAGAACCTCATTGTACTATTGGGAAGTATTAGAGATGTGGAAGAGGAAGTAAAAGGATGAGAAAGTAAGACCTGTGCATCACTTCATAACTCAAGTGGGGGAGGGGGAAGCGTTCCCAGTACACAGGCGGGAGTCCACAGAATCTGCATCCTGCAGATTACAGCTCTCCTTTAGCCCTGAGCTCTACTTTTAGTTAATGTTGCATTGATGGTCTCAGAAGCTCCTTCCTACCAGCAGAGATCCAAATTACTTAGAAATAGCAGACATTACAGTAATCATACAATTGGACACCAGCATGGGAGTTAAAGCATGCTAAGGCATTTTCCTGTCTGTACCATGCAATTGTTATTTCTGTGATCAGAAGACAGATATCTTGTTTAGTGTAGCAACTTGTGCTGAGAGATAATAGTGCAACATTTTCAATTAATTACCATGCTAGAAATTTGAAATTAGCTATAACAGGTTTTGACTAAGAAATTAACTGCAATGTGGCCATTTTCAGGTTATTATATTAGAAGGGTAGATGGCTGGTATATTGTAATTTGTTTGCCATCCTTTTCAGTTACAGTGACTTTACAAAATAAAGCTTTCCTGAGGGCAGAGTCTATCAATAGAATATTTTCACATGGCTTCAAGTGTCTCCCAGATCACACTTCCCACAGTTGATTGGTTTTCTCAAAATCATGATTTTTGCAACTATGATGAATTTTTACTAGTGTTTTTTTTTCTTGTTTTAAAATTGCATTAGAACAAGTTCAAGTAAAAAAAAATTACAGATATTTGCTTTTACGATTTTTTTTGCAAATGCTAATAGTGAAGAAAGTTACTGGAACAGTAATATTCTAAGTGACTTACGGGTTTGGACAACACTGTGTATGTTTAATATGTAAGCGTAACAAGCCTATATTATTCAGAAAAAGAAATTCTTTCAGTGTTTGTCTTTTTTAAACTAAAGCAATTCAGTAGCAGCACCAGCAACAGCTTTGTGTAATGCAATGGCTAAAATGCTGAGTTCTGCCTATGTTACAACTTCTGCCATCACTACTAGTTTTGCATTAACCTGAATACCTAGGCCTTTTATTTTAAAGTTGTAGCAATATAGTTTGCATCCTTTAAACTTGACATATATACTATGCCATTAATTGCCCCTGTTAATGGGGAGGACTTGAGTATGCAAGCAATAAATATTACAAAAGAGAACTCACTAGTCAAAGCCTTTTACATGGTGTCATGTTAAGATACCAGGTAGTCTACCTGCTTCCCAAGAAGGACAAGACCCTTGTATCCAACCCACCTGCCCTCCCTGGGCAGCCCGCCAAGTTGGAGGGTGTTCACCCAACCTATTCAGGGACCCTACGAGCAGCACTTTAGGCCAAATCCCTTACAATCAACTATGAAATTTCTGGAAACTTATATCAAGAAATTTATTACATATACTCGTGACAGGATACAGGTTCGAGATAGCCTGTGATAGGGACTGACTGCAGAAACAGATTTGATTTGTAATAACAGATCGGTGATAACACTAAGTAGCTAGCAAGATGTTAGTAAGTAAATGCGCATAACACAGAGCTCTTACCCAATAGGATCCCTATGGGGGGAAGAAGAAGGGTTCAGCCCATTGACTGGTCCCAGACATTTTGATGGGGGCTTCTTCCCAAACATCTCCCTTCTCTTTCCCCAATTTATACTATTTCCTTACTTTTAGGTGGAGCTTGAGTTGCTCTAGTCATACATAATCATCAGATTTCACAAGCATAGGAGGAGTTATTACAATTAATTCCAAGAACTCATTAATACCATTCCCTTTCCCTTTGTGCCTGCGCACTGCCATCTGGTGGTCTTGGGCCGAGGTATTCTGGATGAAGTAAGAGGTCTTCCTCACTGTGCACTTTTCACCCTTGGCATGGTTTCCCCAGCTGACAGTCTTGAGTCTTTTAGAAACTAGTTGACACAAGTTCCTATCAGACATTCATCTTCTTGAGGGAGCAGGGTCCCTGATTTTAAACAATATGTTTCAGTTACCTATTCTATTCTGTGTTATAGTTTAACTAGCAAGGACAGAACATATCTGTTCCCTATTCTGTGTTAAGACAATGCAGAATTTGAAGAAAACTCTTAACTCTTTCCTTGGTCCATTACTATGATGACCAAAGTTCAGCTACAGGACACGATCTCACCATCACTGCTGAAGCAGCAGTTACGATCCACCTTTCTTGATGTCAACTATGCTGCTATTTTTATTTCTGATAACAGGGATGAGCCATGGTGTCTCCATCCCATTTCAAGGATATTGCACCGCATTCTTACAGACCTTGTCTGTTTCCCTGGGGGCAGCAACTGTGTCTCACCTCAAGAGCAGCAACTGTCAAAGCTGCTCTAAAATTACAGCCTCTGAGCTGAACTTTGAGAAGCCATATTTCTTCATTTTCCCCAATTTCGGTTGTTTTCCGACACATGGACAATCTTGACAGTCCAAGTTTGTTGGCTCCTTCTTTTCTGAGAGAAACGTTTTCTGGCCATATGCACAAAATTGCCTGATTTCATAGCTATGGGCAGGAATTCAGAGATGCAGAGATTAAAAAACAGGTTAAGATAAAACAAATAGCATGAGGGACTTTTTACAAGGGCATGTAGTGATAGGACAAGGGTGAATGACTTTGAACTTAAAGAGGAGAGATTTAGATTATGTATTAGGAAAAAATTCTTCACTATGAGGGTGGTGAGTCATTGGAACAGGTTGTCCAGAGTTGTGGATACCCCATCTGTGGAGTGTTCAAGGCTAGGCTGGACAGGGCTTTGAGCAGCCTGGTCTAGTGGAAGTTGTCCCTGCCTGTGGTGAGGGACTTGGAATTAGATGATCTTTATGGTCCCATCTTTATGGTCCCTTCAAACCCAAACCGTTCTATGATTCTGTGATTCTATGATTTTATTAATAAGACATCTGTTTTAAATTTTTTATTGCTAAAATCAGTTGATTCTATTTGCATTATTTTAAAAAAGTAAACAATCTTTTTACCAATCTTTTTACCTCTTTCCCTCTTTTGCAGGAGGCCACATCTATAAGTTTGCATGTACTATGCCCTCTTTCTTGTTTCATATTTCTCCTTCCACTTTAATTCTGATTCAGTATCATTTTGTATGGTAAACAGACAAAAGGATTATAATCCTCTCAATCAAAGCTGTATCAACATTACAACCATATTACAGCTTATCTAAAGTACTTTAAGTGTATCTGTGACTCCTCTGTCCTCTGTAGATCAGTTGTCCTGTCTTTCATTAAATATCCCAAGGAAGACTGATTAGCTCAGGCCTGTCCTTGTTTCCTCCTAAAACCTCTTATTTTAGGTTCTGTGATGTTTCTTGCATCTTAAGTCTTTTAAAAATAATTTCCTGAAAAAGTAGTCAGAGCACTTATTTATTCCAAATTTACGTACTTTGCTGGTGGTCTTATTGGCGACAGATGAAGGTAAGTGTTCACTCTTATGAACCTATTTTTAGAGACAAGAGACATAATTTTTCTACATCATCTTAACTTTATTTTTCTTTATATTGAAAAGGAATCAGAGATGTATATACATTTTCTACATTCATAGAGAAATGTGCACAAAAGTAGGTACCAAACTTGAGAAAATTAATTAACATATAAAGATTTTTCAAGCAAAATTGGAAAAAAAATATAAACCAGGTCCAGATAACAATTTAAATGTTATAATTGTTATGTACAAAGCAAATTATGCCATTATTGGATGTATTTATGCAACTACTTTGAAATCTTAGTATCTTCAGTAGTAACATGTTCAAGATTACCATAAGTAATTATTCATTTACTGCCAGAAAATTACAGGACAATATAAAATCTATGACATTTCCCTTACGAGAACATAAGTCATGTTTGGTTTTTATGTGTCAGTGGCTTTGTCTTGCAGGATGCTAAAAGGAGTTCAGCTAGAAATGTGCTAAGTTATAGCACAAGGGGCATCCATGCAGTGAGGAGGAGCATGCCCAGAGCTCAGCCTCAATGCAATATAAGTGGGACTGGCAGGACTGGATGCAGTGTCAAAGAGTGAAGAAAGCGACATTTAGATACAAATGACACTGGCCAAGTACACTGTATTACTGACCACTAAGCTCAGACCTTCAAAATCCACACTTTAACACTTGCTGACAAATTAAAAGATGTTTTTCTTACCTATGTTTTTGAGAATTCTTTGTAGGAGTTCGTAGGGCAAACTTGAGGTTGTTTTGGCTATTCAAAGCTCATCTACTTGAGCAGTTGGATACAGCTCAATAATAAAAAGATTTATATTTATTCCTTTCTTCATTCTTGTGGTAGTTCTCATCCTCTGTGATTGTTTACTGATACTTTCTGTTTTCTGTTATGGAATTCCTAGAGCATATGTGATAACTCACTGTATTTCTATTTCTTCCTGATGTATCACTTTCCTCCACTGCTGAAGTGATAGGTATAATTACTCTTACTTTGTGATTTAGCGTAGTATTCACAAATAGCTTTGTCAAAGACCACAGATATGCAAAGCAAATAAAGACCATTTGTACGTTCATGATGCATGATGTTTTAGCTGATGTAAGACTAGCTAAATGTGGACTTTTGAGCAAAATTTGGAGGATATTTTTCATTCTATTCATTATCTAGTGCATATAGTAGATGAGTTTGAGCTTCAACTGCCTCTACCTCTTGACTGCCTCTGTGTCTTCCCACCATCATGACAACTTTTAGATCTTGTTACCAAAATATGGTGGATGTTTTTTCTCTTTCTTGGTAGTTAAAGTGAAAATATTTTAAATTCTGTCAGTTTTGCAACCCTACACACGGTCATCCTTTAGCTGATTACTGTTTCTTTAAGCAGAAGTATCAACACAAGAACAAATGTCTGAACTTGATGAAACCAAGTAAACTTGGTAAAACTCTCTTAGCTAAATTTCAGTTTCACAGGTTCAAGCATTGTAGATATTAGGAATAAATGAAGAACCAGTTCCCTTCTTTTGAACTAATTCTGTTTCTAGTAGAACTAAATGACATGGTCGACTGCCCACAATTCCTATGCCAAATGGATTTTTCCGTTCAGCTTTTACAGTATTAATGTCTGTGATTTTCTCAAATGCAAAACTGTAATTTGGGACTTTTGTTACTTTTGGTGTGCCATTTAGGAAGAGACTGTCTTTTCCTTTGGTCACCATGTTAACAATTATTATCTAAGGTTATACATAAAGTGAAATATGTTCATGATGGAATTTAGAGACCAGTGGTATTGAGATGAGGAAAATAATTACTGGCAGCAAAACACTGCTCATGATTAGAAGAGAAAAAGTCATCAGTTCCTTACCTTTTTTTTAATCTCCTGTTCACAAGGCCTTCTGTTTATTATCTTGTTTCTGTTTTTTGTGTTTTTTTTTTTATTTTCAGACTGGCAGGAAGATACATATATGTCATATGTTAAGAGTCCTGATATCCAAATAATGACCAGCATTTAACTGCAGTGACCTTTTCTTCAGAACCTTCCCAGAAGAAAGATAACAAATTCTTACTTTGGGTCCTAGTTAAAATGGCAGAGAGCATAAAATGCTTTTTCAAGAAATTATATCTGCATAGGAAATTTAAATAAGCTGCTTAAAAAGATAGGACCCTCATTGTTATTTATTAATCCCAGTTGCCGTTTTATTTCCAAACTGTTCATAAATTTTACTTTTTTTCTGAAATCTATTCTTGGTTCAATCATAATTTAAAAAAAATTAAAATTCAAGTAGCAGCAATAATCTGTTTCCTCTCAGTGGAGTTAGAGCTGAAAGAAAACCTACTCTCTGTCTCTTTTACTGTGGGAGAATGTGGAGATGGAAGGCACGGCTCTACCTCCACAGGAGAACCTAAATCCAAAGGCACAAAATACGTTAATACAGTCAAGTGCTCAGACATAATTGTAGGAACAAAGCCATATTTCATCTTTTATATATCCCAGAGAATTGAAGGTAAGTGCTATGAGGTTCAGAAATGGACACTAGGAGTAGCAATATAGAAGCCCTTCTTCCTCCCAGTATGGACTGGAAGATGAGCTAAAATAGCACCATTGGCTAGGCAGATTTCTTCCCTACACAGGGTTCAGATTATCCAGCTCCTGCATGGTAGCACAGGCTCATTGCAGATGCACCCCAGGGACAAAAGCCACCTTGACTTTTTCACAAACCTATGTTGACTGTATCTGTGCTATGTTACAGTGATCAGCATGGTGATCAATTTTATTTGTCACATCCAAATTTTCAATTTCATATGAAGCTACCAAGAAATAAATGAAGGAAAAGTTAGAATGGTGGTTTCTGGGTTTAGGGTTTTTATTGTTTTTTAACGGCTCAACAATTTGCCTTTATATTAATTAGTTTGGAGATATGCTTACTTATCATATTAAATTATAGATCTTAGGGTTTTGCTGCTCAATCCATGAAGCCAATGGGGCAAAAAGAAACTGGGGCACTACCAAAAACATTTTTAATTTTGACAAAGTTACAGCCTACTTGTAGAGAGATAACTCTAATGCTTTAATTTAAAGTGGCTTAGTGTTTCATCTCATGGTTTTGGATTGTTAAAGTATGACCATTTCAGTAAAAGGAAGCTGCTGCTGTTCTTGATTTGTGAGAAAAATACTGGCTTTGCTACCGAACCATTTCATGCAGTGACAACTTCAGTAAGTCAGTATTTCAAATAGCATTGGTGAAACCTGTATGAAATGTTCCTAGGTTTGTGGACACCGAACCACCATACTGTATATTTAACTTAGATTAAACTTGAAAAATTGGTGTATTTTCTGGGACCCATAAATGTAGTATGTATTTGACCTTTGTATAGATTTCTTTCATCACTGGCATGCCTATTGAAGTGACTATATGAGCAAAAGACTTGTGATTCTGTTCTCCCCCAGTATCATCTTATGTCAGAATAGATGTTCGTAGAATCATAGAATAGTTAGGGTTGGAAAGGATCTTAAGCTCACCTAGTTCCAACCACTGTGCCATGGGCAGAGACACATCACCCTAAACCATGCCACCCAAGGCTCTGTCCAACCTGGCCTTAAACACCACCAGGGATGGAGCATTCATAACTTCCCTGCGCAACCTATTCCAGTGCCTCACCACCTCTACAGTGAAGAACTTCCTTATATCCAGTCTCCTGTTTAAGTTTGAATCCGTTACCCCTTGTCCTATCACTACAGTCCCTAATGAAGAGTCCCTCCCCAGCATCCCATTAGCCCCCCTTCAGATACTGAAAGACTGCTATGAGGTCTCCACGCAGCCTTCTCTCCTCCAGGCTGAACAGACCCAACTTTCTCAGCCTACCTTCATACGGGAGGTGCTCCAGTCCCCTGATCATCCTCGTGGCCCTCCTCTGGACTTGTTCCAACAGTTCCATGTCCTTTTTATGTTGAGGACACCAGAAATGCACACAATACTCCAAGTGAGGTCTCATCACAAGAGTAGAGTAGAGGGGCAGGATCACCTCCTTCGACCTGCTGGTCACGCTTCTTTTGATGCAGCCCAGGATGCAGTCGGCTGTCTGGGCTGCAGATGCACACTGCTGGCTCATGTTAAGTTTCCCACTGACCAGCACCCAAGATCCAAGGTCCAAGTTGTTCTCCACAGGGCTGCTCTGAATCTCTTCTCTGCCCAACCTGTAGTTGTGCCTAGAACTGTTCTGACCCAGGTGTAGGACCTTGCACTTGGCATGGTTAAACTCCATAAGGTTGGCATCAGCCCACTTCACAAGTGTGTCAAGGTCCCCCTGGATGGCATTCCTTCCCTCCAGCGTATCAACCAAACTACACAGCTTCATGTCATCGGCAAACTTGCTGAGGGTGCACTCAATCCCACTGTCCATGTCACCGACAAAGATGTTGAACAAGACCGGTTCCAACACCGATCCCTGAGGGACACCACTCCTCATTGGTTTCCCTTTGGATATTCAGCCATTGACCACAACTCTCTGCATGTGGCCATCCAGCCAATTCTTTATCCACCGAGCGGTCCACCTACCAAATTGATGTCTCTCCAGTTTAGAGACAAGGAAGTCATGCAGGATAGTGTCGAACGCTT
>WYDI02000825.1:331-17109 GCA_009867235.2 Psittacus erithacus
GTGTGCAGTTCTGGTGTCCTCAACATAAAAAGGACATGGAACTGTTGGAACAAGTCCAGAGAAGGGCCACAAGGATGATCAGGGAACTGGAACAGAGAAGCTCTGTGGAGACCACATAGCAGCCTTCCAAATATGAAGGGGGCCTACAAGGATGCGGGAGAGGGACTCTTCATTAGGGACTGTAGTGATAGGACAAGAGGTAACAGGTTAAAACTTAAACAGGGGAAGTTCAGATTAGTTATAAGGATGAAGTTCTTTACTGTGCGGATAATGAGGGTTGCCCAAAGAAGTGATACATGTTTAATCCTTGGCCATGTTCAAGGCTAATCTGCACAGAGGCTTGCACGACATGGTCTGGTATGAGGTGTCCCTGCCCATGGCAGGGACATTGGAACTAGATGATCTTAAAGTCCTTTCCAACCCAAATCATTGTATGATTCTGTGGTGCTTTTTAGTTAATGGAAAGAATGTTCAGTAGCAACTCACATTCAGAAGTATTTCTGACCAAGAGGAGGGAAATGAGATTACTCAAAAAATTATTTTTCAAATTTGGCAAGTTTTTTGCAGTGGCAGGATGTCCGAGTAAATTAAAGCTTAGTAAAAGGAAAAGAAAAGTGGGACTATTCACGAATACTTTTTCTTTCAGAATGTATCAGGTGTCATTAGCAGCAGATAGTACTGCAGGAATGAGCAATTGAAGCTTTCTGTAGTCTATCATTCAGATAAGTTGGACTTGAATTATTTCTACATTTGTACACTATTTGTGTAAGATAATATTCTGGATTTGCAGAAGGTGGAAACCAATTTAACTTGCTGTATAATTCACTGTGATGGGTTTTGTAATCACACTGCAAAATGAGCCTAGCTGCTGTATTATACAATACTGATACTGTCTTATGTGCTGCAGAACTAGTCCCTCTCCAAATAATGTCATAGTATTCTAAACGAGAAAATATAAAAGCCCTGACAATGCTTTTTGTGCAATTGCAACTAAGACATCTTCCAAAATGACTAATAAAAGCAAGCTGAAGCACAGAGTTTCTGGCAGAGCCTTGCAAATGTGCTCATTAGCATTGCAACACAACTAATCCTTTTTTTAACCTCCTCCTACCCCTCACATTGCAAAAATTTAACCAGTGAAATGAATAAATGAAATTTGAGCCTTTCCTTCAGAGGGGATATGTAATAACTTGCAAAATTCCCCTTTTTCTTCCACTATTTCAGATGTCCACTTGAATGAAGTCTGTGTGATGATGTCAGTCAGATAGAACGGATGAGTAGCAGTTACCTCATTCGTTACATGAATGGAGAAAGTACTTATGGCATGAGGGCAGTAGTACCCTCTCCTCAAAGTCTTCTCAAAATAAAAAATCTTGTTGATGTTCCTCTAGGGAGTTCTCTTCACACTAGGGATATCCAGGGAAAGATCCTCCTCAGTGTGTATGAAATAGAACTGTTTTCTCTGCACGCCCTATGTACTACTTAAAGTTTGATACTGGCATGTCAAATTCCTATTCATCAAATGAGCACAGGCCAGCTAATCAATGGCAGATACATATACACAGATTCACTCCATAGCACCTATGAACACATAGATTTGTTTCTTTGTTGATGTGGAAAGGTTCGCATTTGTAAAGCTTGGAATAAACAGCCAGTAATACAGAAGGCAGGAAGCATTGATAATTGATGGTAAAAGGATGGATGATTCTGGAATGGGTCCTCATTTTGTATCTTGGGTCTTTGTGCTGCCTGTCTAGCCTTGAATTTTTTACCTTCAAAATATTTTTTAACAGCAAAAAAATCAATTCCCTGCTCTTCATAACAGCTTGTTTTTTGAATTATAAAACAGGAGGGTTTGGGGGGAGGCAGGACTTTTTGTCATTTCTTTCTTTGTTAATGGAACTTTCACTGATGGCAACGTTGACAGTTCACACTGCCAAATTTCAAAAGATGGCAGTTCTAACAATTAATATGAAAACAGGAGATGTGCCTTTTCTCTTTTTATTTTTAACTGAAATATGCTTTATATAATTGGAAGGGATACAAAACCAGTTGAAACACCTTTAAAATAAACTCCAACACTGCCACATTTGCAGCCACAGATGTCACCACTTTTGGACTCATTTTGAAACACACCGTGTATCTGTAATCACATGCAGTTGGTAGGAGTTTTACATGCAAGTGAATACCTCGGTCTCTTTAGACTTTGAAGAATAAGCTTCCTATATTTATCAAAAAAATATGTCATGACTTTACCTAGGACAAGGAAAGAACAGGTTTTTATACTCAAAAACACACTCACAAGTAGAATTCTGAGCTGAATTCAAAGTCCTCATACAGCGTCTCAGCTGTGAGATTCAGGCTATTTAACAGCTGATTAGAGGTAAGGAACAGATTATTTTGGCAATATAAATGACCTTCTTCCGTCGCACGACCAAGGGGTCTTGTTGCAACTTATCAAGCATGTGATTATTTTGTAGGCAGGGGGTTATCCCAGCCTCCTGCTAGGTAAATTACATGGCAAAGTGGTGAAGGTGTCCAAGAGCTAGTCAGCTACAGAAGGGTAGATGTAGCTTTATAGTCTTTGTATTAAGACAGCTTTTACAGTCTTCCAGTCAGCACTGGCTTCCTTTCAATTTCTTCAGTTTCAGGTCTTAACTCTTTCAAGCAGTACCAACCCAGGATAACCTGTTATACGAAATAAAGGCAGGGTAATGTTAGGTAAAATGTCACTGCAACACAGAGCAGGAGATAGAATTAATCCTTGCAGAAAAAGGTCAAGTATGAATCATCAAATGCTGTAGGCTTTTAACAGATATTTTCCAACCCTCTTATTTCACATGAAACAGCAGCCGTTTATTTTATTGTATATAATATTTCTTCCTTAAATAAAAGTTTCAGCTGTTGATAAAGGGGATTTATTTAGACTGTCATAATGTCTGCTAGTTCTTTTTTATAGTTTACAAAACAAACAGGAATTTTTCAGCCCACAATTGTATAGAACCAGTCTAATGCCTGAACAGAGCAGAAGACTGTATTACTCTCTTCTTTCTGTCCCATCCTCATGAATGCTTTTGGCTTAATTAATTAATTAGCTAATTAATTAAATTTAGCATTGTGTCTGGTGTTCTCCACATGGCAGTTTGTTTGAGAGCTTTTGACTCAGACTCTAGTAAGAACCCTTTCATTTCAGGCAGCGTGCTAACATCAGATAGGGAAGAAAAGAACGAGCCTAATAAATGCTTTTCTTGTTTTTCCACAGTTTCCATTTCTGAATACATTTTATCACTTAAAGATGCATGAAACAGTTAGGTGAGTGAGGTTTTTTACAACCGTAGTGTGACACAAACAGAATCTATTAATTTTGAGAATTTACTTCCCCTTATGTTATCATGGTGGCCAAATGAACACATAAAGATGTGAAGAGTTTTGTTATCACAAACCAACTTCTATTTGAAAATAAAAAGGGAGATTTAAAAGAATAAAAGAAACTTACAAAGATACATTTTCCTAAATTTTCAGAATGATTCACTCTAGATTTAATTTTCCTTTTCATTTCTCACATCTGGATTCTAGCAATCACAAAAGGTATTTGCACGGAATCGATGTCTGCTAGCTAGCTTGGCATGACAAAGGGGGCTGGATTTATCCCCAAGGAATGCTACATCAAATGTTTACATTGCAGAACAGAACTCATGAGATTTCAGCTAAATTTTTTACTAGAAAGTTACATTTTACACTGACAGCCATATCTGCACTGCTGAAAGTTCTTGGGCTCCTCCTACATCGTTCAAGCCTGATTATAAGTACAATATACATACAACTCTCCTGCAAACTGGAATCAATTGTTTCTCCACATTAAATATTGAGCAATGGCTGCACCATTTTATTTCAGTAATATTTTCTGCATGCTTTGAGAATATTTTGTGGAAGCAAATACATATGCTGTCAGTCACAGGAAAGTAATTTCTATTAAGAGAACACTCATGACTTCTACAAGTGGCGCAGATCATGAAACTTGGTGGCCTGATGTCAATTCAGCTTTCAATAAGGAATTATGGGAGCTCTACTCCTCAGAGAGAGCTTGGATATGTTCCGTTGTTGGAACATGTAACAGGTAAAAAACCTAAGAACTTCAGAGTGAGTTTTATGGAGCTTTATGAATGCTTCCTCATCCTAATTCTTTTGTTTTCATGTAAGAATAGAAAACAGTGGGCTGAATACAGCATTTCAGAGAGTGGACCCAGCCACACAAACTGGGTGGGAAGTAAGCAATGCTTTTGTTATATAGTAACCTAAGGTAAAGGAGAAGGGTAGCAGGGCTCAATACACTGTGATAAGTTATTATAGAGATTTCTATGAGTAAGGAATGCACTACCAAGTAAGGGAGTAATGAACTGCTTAGTCCTAGAAAGTACCAGGTTCACCATGTGTGAGTGCTTTAGACTGAGAAGGACTACTTTGCTTTTGAAGTTTTGGCATTTGTTTCTGATTGCTTTTAGTTGGAAGGTGAAGAACATGGAGACCTGTGAGAAGCAAACCAGGTACTATGTCAGATGTAATGCAGTACATCCTAATCTAACCTAATACCCGATCAGGTAAGTGTGTAGCAACCATTTTTACATTTGTTCTAGGAACCTAAATATTTTCCCTTGAAACCTGGAATTCAAATTATGAATACTTGAAAGTGCTTATAGAATGTTGCTTATACACATGGCACTTGATGCATAGTGTAAAACGTACAGACAAGTTTCTGGAAGTTGTGAGAGGCTAATGATGAAAAAGGGGTAGAGCTGAAGAAAGAAAAAAAAATTACTGCTGTGAATAGTTCACCTAGCTCAAAGGGTAAAAGCTTCCCCTGTGCAGGGAACCAGAATGAGACTTATACACCACTTAATTAACACTTAAGCGCACAAAATATGGCCCTCGGCACTGCTGCAATTTTCTCTGAGGATGCAAGCATAGAGAATAAGCTTCAACCTTGCAGGCTATTGCCATTATGTTGGCAGTCTCATACATCACTGTAACTTTCATGCCTGTACCCAATGGCTTTACAATTCTGTAGTGCAGTGTAAGCTGAAAATGTTCAAAATTGTACCAGTCAGCTGGTAAGAATTCAAATAATGTACAAGAGTTGAAAGTGAATGAGCAGCTAAAATATTAGGTGTCATTTATAATCAAATAACTGTGTCACAATCTGAGTATAATTGTTTTTTAGTGTATATGCAGTAAACCTCAAATCAGATTGGGAATGTGGTGATTTCTAGGGTGAGTAGCAGAGCAGAAAGCAGTATAAATAAGAATCAAACCCTGTAATTTCTTTCTCCCAAATGCATTATAAATAAAAGGCAGAGTAAATGTGTGCATATGGGAGAGAATGACAAGGAAATTATAAAAATTTTTAAACAGATTTTGCAAACATGGACGTTCAACACCCAGACACTCAGTCTTTATAAATAGGATTACTCCTCCAGCTCATACAGTTCTTAAGCATTTCCATTTTGGGGAGATGACTATTAGAAAACTTATACATCTACTCAGGTTAGTTTCTTCACTGCTCTTGTCTGCAACACAAGCAATTTCATTTTTTCTTTTTATGAAAGGAATCGTCATCAGAATCACATGACCTGAGCAAAAATATATGTCTGATCACCTCACTATGCCTTAAATAGAATTCCGTATTTCAGATTGCCTTTCACATAAAGGTGAAAGACAATCAAGCATCTTACAGAATTTCTTTCTGATGTTGAAGTATTTCATCTCTTTGATTTGATGATATTTGTACAGCTCCTTCACCTATTACACACTGAAGGAAAGATATGTGAGGCTGTCTTCTTTTTCAAAAGAGGAACCATCCTTACTGGTCAATTTCAGAGCAACAGCACTTTGGGTAAAGAAATTATTTTCTTCCAATTTGGTAATTACACAACAACAAAGCAACATAGTAATATTTTTTTCTTTAGAGACCATTTTTCAGAATAGATGGATTACCCCATCACTACTAATTCATACATGCATTATGACCTACAATGATCCTGATGATGTCAGTGTTGATGCTAAAAAACCTAGATAACTCAAAGTTTTTCTTGAAGTCACAGGTTCAAGCCTGAATTTGGTTGCCAATGCATCCTTTAGTGTGATACACATACTGTGGACAATACTGACTGAGCTGGGAATGAGCATCGAGCATCCACACTGCACAGCTGTCGAGCAGGCAGTGAATATCACAGAAGCATGATGCTAGAAAGCATTCTCATATTTTCCATAAAATCATTGGAAAAATCAGTTTGCAGGAGGCCTCCTGAGACCTGCTCCCTCATGATACAAGTTCTAAACAAATCCAAAATCTGTAGCACCTTCCTTCCCCCTGTTAGTCTGGACTGTCTTTCCATGAAAGTAAGCATATAAAGAAAAACTGTATATGAAGGGGGGATACTAAGCCTCAGATGCATTCCTGGGACTGTTTATTTGATGTAGCCTAAATGAATTCAGGTTTAGTAGAAAGTGTTATTCTGTCACATCAGGGGACCAGGGTATGACTTCTTTGCTCTCTCTCACAGTAATACTGAGCATATTACTAAGTGTGAGTAAAGAAAGGCATTGGAACCAAAACCACAAAAGGCAAAGATTAGAAATAAAATATCTAGTTCCCTGAAAGATTAATTCCTTGAGCTAAGAAAAAAGGACATTCAGATCTTCTTTTAGTAAAAATATGCAGTCAGCTTAAAGAAGTTATAGGAAACGATAAAAACTTGAATTTTTGAGTAGGAATTGTCATTGTAATACATGGATCAATAAAGGGGATTTATTTAGTTCCCAAGCAGATACTTCAGAACAATGGTCAATTTCTCATTACCCTTTACTCTGTGCCTGTCTTATTTTATGTGCAATTCTCTCAAAAAATATTCCTGACTTATTTCTGTGTGCTTTGCTGATGACTTTCTTGTGCAATGTGCTGCATGCCATACTTTTTATTTAACATGGGGTGGCCAGAAACAAAAAAAAAAATCAATGCTCTTGCCAGCTGTCCTCTCCTGTACTCAATTTTCTGACAACAAGATAGATCTAATTTACCAAGGTGAATACTAACCAGTTATTTTTTTTAATTATAACCCCTTTTGGTATGGTATAAGTGAATTGTTTGTTTAAGGTATATTTGAGTTCTGGATAATAAATGATCTTTAATCATAACTTCATTTAAATGGGCATGTTACATGCTAAGATATTCTCCTATTTAGGAACTGGTGTTGTGTTTATGGATGTCTGTCTAAAAAGTATGGAAGGTAAACTTAGTTTAAATTACAGAGTCTCTGAAGAAAATATCAAAATGTGACATCCAAGCTAGGTAATTTTTGAAGTCTACCTCATCAAATAAAAGCAGAATATGGACAATTTGCTCTTATATTGTTGAAGGTTAGTGGAAAGGTAGAAAAGAAGGAAAAAAGGAGAAAATGATCCTGGAATGGTGAGAGATGAAATCATAATGGAAGTTAAAAAAAAAATTGCTTTTATTCACCAAAGGTTCCTCAAGCATTAGCCTGATTATTTACCTCCATAGTGAAGCAGAGAAAGAACATACTAATAGTTTAATTAATGGCTAGACTTTTGAGAGTCTAGGATTTCAAGACAGTGCAAGATCTTTTTTTTGAGAGATTGAGTCCATCAGGAGTCTAAGAGAACTGAAAGGGATGTATTATACTTCTGTCGCTTTTAATGTACATTGTTAGTTTCCATTACTGGAGTAGCTGAACACCTAGCTTTTTTTAACTATTATCCACACAACACCTCTATGTTGTAACAATGTGCTATTAACCACTTTCCACAAATTGAAGAACTGAAACTGTAAAGTTCAAGGACTTGTGTAGGACCACACAGAAAATGCAATATAACAGGAACCTTACCTTAAAACTTGTGTTTGTGCTGTGAGACCAGGCTAGCTGCCTTTGCTATTTGTATTAAAGTAGACTATACAATAGCTTAGCCAAGTTAACAGAATACATTCTAACTGAAGAAAGTGTAATAGAAAATACCAGATTTCATGTTTCTGTCACTTGATTATAGTCTCTTTTAACATAATTGTGATGTTGTTCAGCTTCTACTGAAGTGAACAAGAACCTTCTACTGAGTCTTGTTACTGTGACCAACTGACTAAGAAATGTTTTTCTCAATATTGAACTGCCGCATTCCTTAGTAATATTTTTAAATAGACCAATCTAGAATTTCTTACTTGTTTCAAAATTCTGAAACAATTAATTTTTGGTCTGTAAATTAATGATTTTCATGTCTGCGCTCCTGTGAATTACCTAAGACTGGAATGGAAGTACTATGTGGGAAAGGTATTTCTATAGTCCAAATGAGGATGGGTATTTTTGAGATAATAAAAAAAATTACTCCAGAGTGCTTTTTATACCAAAGGGATGGTTTGGATAATCATTTTAAAGCTTTTGAAAAAAACCTTCAAAAATTTCAGAATCATCCCTCCCTCATGAAAGGTCTTTTCTGCATCACATCAGTGAGATGAAATAAAGGTTGCTCTGTTTAAAATTATTTCTTTCTAACATAACTTTGAATTTGGCTTTTATTCACTCTACAGCAATCTCAGTGGAGATCATGTGACACAGGCTGCGGCTCCTGTGCTCAGAAATTTTACATTTCAGTGATATGTTTGTATTTCTAGATCTAAGCAGATAGAGAAAAGTAGTGATTTGAGCATGCCCTGAATCCAGAATGTGCTGTCCACAAGATAGGGAATAAATGTACTTATTATGGGTTAGCTGTTTGTGTTTCTGAGGGAGTTAGGACTAGAAGAAAGTATTCTAAATATCAGTGATGTTTAGCTTAGACTTGCACTGCATGCACTGTGAGTGCAGTGTTTCCTTGGGTAGTCTGGCTCTGCTGAGGGTATGCTCTGAAGCTGACTGGCATACACAGCAAGCACTACTCTTTTGAATGAGTGGCTTTGACATGTGGAGATCTTGGACAAATATTGCCTGTTCTCAGCTGGGTTGCAAGGAGGAAATACAGGGACCTTATCTTGGGAAAAAAATGGAAGGGCATATCTTGTGAAAGGGTATAATACATTATCTGTAAAACTGGAAGAAAGCATGCAGATTTCTCATTCCAGTCCTTGAAATGCAAGGATTTATTTGACAACTCTGCTACTCTTCACTTTTATTGCAACATAACGTGTTAGGCTGCCAGCTAAATAATCAGGGTAGCTTTCTAGACAGATAAGGTTTTTTTGTAACAGTTATGATCCAGAAGGCTTTAGGTAGTGACATTCCATAAACTGTCCATCCAGATTCCTACTAGATGAGAATCTTCAGTAATTTCAGTGAATCTGTAATCCAAAGATAGCTAAAGCCAGTGAAAAGAAGTTACATCATTGGGTTTGCCTAATATCCTGCTTCTCAGTCTCTACTAGAGTAATCATGTCCACTTATGAACACTGAACCTTGGTCACATCTGTGTAACAATCCCCTTTAGCAGTTTTGTTTTCATCTTGTTTGCTATTTTATTTGTCCCATATGATAAGAGGTCCTAGGCATTTTTTTCCTTCAGTGTTTTAAGGAAAAACAGTAGGCCTGAAGAGAATGTCTGCAAATGACTTCTATTTTGCTTTGTATGATGATTATGGATAAAAGGATGAGATAACAGTTGTTCCATAAAAGAGCAACACACTTTAAAGGTATGACATTTCCTGTCACATTTATACATTATTTGTTATCCAAATATTTCCTTCTCCCTGTTCTCCATGTTTTGGAAATAACAAGTTATCAATCACCTAGAACTGTGCTGATGTTTCCATGGCAGTTTAATAGTTAGATCTGTTCACCAGGGTCTCTGATTAGTCCAACAAAATCCTTTGTGCAACTCTTTCAGATAGAGTATTACCCTGCATTGTCAGCCTATTAATAAAGTGAAATTATCCTAGCTACAAACACTTATTTTTTCATCGATACACAACACTTAAAGGCTTTAAACAGCTTTATTGTGCTCTTCTAGTTTATCAGTATTCTGTTGTGATCTAGAAATCCAAGCTCTGATCTGAGAATGATCATGCATTCCCCATCAGAGTATAAGCAGTTAACAATTTTTTTTCTAGAAAGTGCTAACAGCTGGACAGCTTTTGCTCCTGAATTACCAAGGCCAATATGATTTAGGTGGTACACATATTTCCTACAGAAGAAAGCAAAGAGCAGCTCTGTGAACAGTTGCACTATTTACACAGCTATGTTGCGCATCAGCATCTAAAATTGTCCCCTCTATTGAGGGGCAAAGCAGCATCTGTAACTGGTAGCAATGGAGCGACTGCAATAAACTTAACATACTAGGTGGGGTTTTTACCTGTACTCAATGTCCCTACAAAGCTGCATCTGACTTGTACTTACACAAGGAAATCATATTCCTACAGTTGTGATGTGAGTCAAATTTCTATTGTACTTCCATTTATATAGTTCTATTTACAAGTACTGCCATATGAAACTGCTGAGGTGCAATGTTTGCTAGGAGGGAGCTGGTATAACTAAGACACATTGGACAGAGAAATTAAACGTGAGTTAGTTTCCATTTTGGAGGATAAAGGGAAACTCTGCTGACTTGGAACTTCATGTAAATCTAGGGGACTGCAACGTATTATAAAGCGCAAATATGTCATAGTAATCCAGTGTTCTTTCTCATCGCACCTTGCCATCTCTCATGTCTATGAACAATTACTTCTACACAATAAATTGTTAATTCTAGGCTCTCTAGCAACATTAAACAATTAATTCTTGTAATGCAAAGATTCCAATAGCTCTTTATTGAAGAAACTTAAGTATTGTTTGCAGATACTGTTGTATCTTAAGTCTCTGCCATAAATTTGATGCATAGAAGTTTGTGGTTTCCAAGAGAGTAAAACCAAACATATTATGTGTAAACAAACATGCTAGCATAAAAAACCATCTTATTCTAGCATAATACTTCTAATTCATGCTCATCAGTCCAAGCAATTGGCCAGCAAATGAAAACTGACATGCATATGGTATTTTCTTCCTAAAACAAAAGTCCATAAAACCTTGTTTCTGTGTTTCTGCAGCAGTGAAAGTATCAACTGTGACTAATTCTGAGGAGATAAGAAATTATTTAATTCCTTTTCCAGCAGTTTTATGCTCCAAAATGCAAGTTTCATGCCACTTAAACCTCCTCAACTCCTTGTCGTCTTCTCTTATTTGCTTACTTATATATTTATTCATTCATTTAAAGGATTGAATAAGAAATTTTTTAATTTATTGAGGAGAAAGAAAAAGAGGGAGGAGCAGCACTTTACTTCTTGTATCAGCAAAGGAATCCTATATAAGAGCTGGATGTATCAAGCGATAATGTGAAATGTTGCTTGGATAATGGGGCCTGTCATTTAGCTTCAGCTTTGTTTTGTGGACAGTATGACATCTTTCTTGTACCAATGTTGGCTGTGGAAAACATCACAGTGAAGCCTTGTTTATGAAAAGACAAATTGTAGGTTTTGGACTGCGGCTTTTTCTTTTTTTTTTTTTTTTTTTTTTTTTTTATGATTGAGAAGGGGAGTACAAATTTTGCCTTTTTAGCAGAAAACACCAAAGAATACTCCAGTGCTAGCAGAAGCCCTCAGAGAGAAAACTCTAATGCCCTAAACAGAAGGACAACGAGTGATCTCAGCTGAGGATGAGACCAGGAAGCTAGGAAGAAAACTGACAGCAGGGTCTGGGAATTACATTTAATGCAATAGTCTTAGGACTATTCAAGGCATCTCTACAGACTTTCTAAACGAAACACTAATGTGGAGAATATAGCAGTGGAAATTATGAGCCCTGCTCATAATAGGCAAAAAATGGGTAATCTCTAAACACTGTATTTGTATACAGGAATCTGGCATATCCTGAAGTATCCGTAATTGGAATTACTATTGCAGTGCTTTATCACTTTTTGTGGGGCTGGGTGTTTGATGTGTAACATTTAACTTATTCTTTTGGGATTTAAAAAATCCCAAAACTTACATTTTCTCTGATGTCTTGGAAAACGTTCCCATTTCATTAAACTGACAAATAGTAGCAGATAAACGATGCTTACATCATTATTCCTTGAAAGCTTCCTTACAGTAGAAAATTCTGTTTGAATCTGTGTTAATTAAGATGGTGCAAGTCTGTGCTGTAGCTCAAAAAAGCACGGATCTTATGGGAGAGTACAACCAGGTGATGCTATAGTAAATGCCCTGATATACACACTGAAAACTAATTCTTGAGTATTATGTTGGGGATCATTAAGCAGACGATGACTCATTCTTGCTAATACTGCTTGTCTGTCGCTGCAGGATTCCAAAGTAAAAGAAACTTAGAGATATTTGAATATTTCACTATTTTTAATTAGAAATTCAAAGGTATGAGCAGATCTTTTCTGAAAACTTGCAATCCTCACTCTACTGTCTAGCAGGCAACGTTTGCTGTTTCTGCCTATCAGTTAATTTGACCTCTCAACTTCTCCTTTAGGGGAAAGTATGATGGAACGGAAGGATCTCAGAAAGGGCAGAGCAGCAACTATACTGAAAGTTAACCAGTGCCTAGCAGAACACAAATATGGCCATCAGTTTTTATTTAGGGGGAACAGATGTTCAACCCAAACCACCCTCATGGAGACCTTGGAATTCCTGAATACCCTGCTGTTGAACCTTTAGAGATGTAAATAGGACATACAGAGCACATAGCTCTTGTTAAGTTTTGAATATGCATAAATATAAAAATGAGGTGTCATCTACCTACATACAGCCTATAATTTTCTTCGTATTGATTTGTGAAGTGTTAGTACCAATTTTAGTCTGTTAGTATATGTTACATTTGCTATGATCTAAATGGCAGAGATAGCCCTTTTAAAGTACCTTGAATTTTCAGATGTATACCAAGAAGCTGGAATAATGCACAAAGTAATCTTGTGTAAAATCAGCGTACTTTGGCCAAGTGGTTTACTATTTTGAGCTTTTTATATAACTAATGTTTTGATAAAAATAATATATGTATACTAATATTATTTCTTGTGGAGATGCTTTCCTTAATAGACATTGGAGGTTTATGAAGGTATTGAGATACCTGTCAATATATTTCATGTATCTGAGGTCTTATTACCAAGCTATTCATGTGTGTCTTGATCAGATAACTGGGTACGTAATCACCATAATTATCCCAAATTAATGTGTTGAAAATTATAATGTATTGCATACTTCATTTACATTATTTAGTCTTACTGGATTAACTCTGCAGAGTAATGCATCTTCTCTCCTGTATTTGTTAAATATTTCACTTTTTGGTGTGCTGTTAGACATTAACCAGTAATTCATGATTCAAGATGCACATCGACGCAAAAAGCCCAAAATATTTTTTGACAGCTCCTGTTGCTAATCTAAGATAAACATGGATCATGGTCTTGCCCCAAGATGTAATTTTGTTAGTTTTCTTATTTGATTCTTCACAACTCCAGTTGTTGAGTTGTGTGCAGTTGAAATCACACAAGCAATGCTGGAGCTGATATACAGCTGGTAGAAGCTTAACAATGTTTAATTTGGAGTTCTTTTGCATAAGGTGCACTGAGAATGTAGAAGAAAGAGAGAAATATGAGTACACCTACTATGGTAGATACTGAGAAAGTGTAAGGTAAAATAGTGGCCTCACACTTAATTCTAGGCTTTTTTTCAGACTCCTGGGTACATAGAATGTGCTAAACAGGTTTAAGGATTTTTACTGTATTATTTTAAAGTTAGGACTGATGTCCATATTATTTGTCCTCTAGTGCATTAAGTTTAAATTTTCACTAAGATTCTTCTATGCATTAGATATTAAAAATACAGGCAGCAACAAAAGTTTCTAATATAAAACAAGCAAAACCTTAATAAAACCTGCTTACCCCACTAACCTCACTTTGAGATGAGTCTTGGATATGAATTTGGTTTTAATGGAAAAGAAAATTGAATCTTCAGGTTCAGAACATGCTCACTTTGGTGCTGAACTTGTTCACTAGATATTTTTCATTGTATTCATTTCTTCCTAGAGTCCATTTGAGTGCTACATATTCATCAGCTGACTGCCTTAGTAGCATTTCAGTCCAAGCTAACAATTTTTTTTCCTCAAAGATAAAACAATAGTCTAGTCCTTCCAGTAGTGCAATATTTTTGTTTAATTTCTCATAACATTATGCTTGAATGTCAGTTTCCAGTTAGATGAAATGAAAATTATATCCTTAAGCAAACAATGGGGGATTCTGCCAGTATGACCTTTAGGGTCAATTGGCTCATTAGCAGTCAGCTTTTAGAACTGCATGTTATTTATAGAAGAGGGATTTACAAGCTGTTAAACTAAACAACAAATTAAATTGTCCATGAGCCATCGTCATCGATAGAGAAATTCCCTGTGGGTAGGAAGCGGCTGGTTTTTCAATGAGAAATTTTAGAAAAATTTAATACACTTTATTTTTTGCCAGCATAACCTTTATGGGGAACAGTCCCTTTTTTATTATGCTGGAAAACTGTGCCATCAGTGTAAACAGCTCCAGATGCACAGTGAAATTCAGCAGTCGCAATCCACAAGCCTCATTTTAATGAATGCTCACAGGCATTTCTCTCTTCTGCTAATTGTTTTCAATCAAATTTAAAATACCACAAATAGAGAGTAGCTTAGTAGTGCATTTACAGTCTCCATTAACTAACATTTTTTTTTATTAAATATATTTAAAAAGCAATAATTTGAGAAGATAGCTTTAGGAAAGGTTTCAATATCTGCATTTTGATTATAGTAGTATTCTTTGAAATAACCTGTCAGCCTGAGCATGATGTGATGTAATAAAGAAATACATTGTGACATCTTATGTCAAATGTTCTTAGAAAATAGGTAGTCCAGATTTCTAGCATGCCTAATAATGTTATTTTGCATTGACAAACTTAAGTGCACAAGCACTTTAGTTACTATCACAGGCACTCTTCGTTTTACATATTTTGCTGTTTCTGCCTTAATCTTTTCAGTTATTTTGTTCACACAAAGTCTATGAATTGTTCTGATTTCAATCAAATTGCTTTTTTCTGTCAGATCTAAGTCATTGTTCCTTTGTGTGTTTCAGCTTACCTCACTTTTGTGGATCCTTTTTTAATGGTGTTCTTATGAAAGAAACATGGTCCAGTCCTAATTTATCATTTTCCCTTGTTTTAATACCTTATTTTTTGCTGAGGAACATTTGTATCATGACAACTTCAAAGAAAAGCTGTTTCTGTTACTTACTGTGCTTACTCTGGCCTCTCTTTATACTGCATATGGTTAGGCAGAGTAATATAAAGCTTCTCTCAGGACTTCTAAACTCTTAGCCAACTATTTCTACAAAAGAAACAGAATCCAGATTCAGGTGCTTAAAAAACCAACCAACCAACCAACCAAAAAAAAAAAAAAAAACCCACCCCACAAAAATCCCAAACTAAACTAAAACAAACAAACAATCATTCAAAAAACCAGCAAACCACCAAACAAAAACCCTACAATTTTTTTGATGCTTTAATGTTTAGCCTATATTCCTAGATATTGGTAGGTAGGGTAGGGGAGAACCAGCCATTATACTGTTAGTTCAAGTGAAACAATGCTCACTTTTCATAAGAACTAAATGCAGTTATTTTGTAAAATCTGCATTAAACTATCTGTCTCATAGCCCAATCAAGTCAGCAAACCTTTGATAACTTAATTCCTCTATAACCTTAATCAATGCCAGACTAATTTCACAAATCTAATCAAAGCCAACAATTTTTGAGAACTCTGATGACTGTATTAGCACCACCATCAGGCCTGCATACTGACCTTATGCTTAAATTCATAGTAAACATACAAAAAGTGCCCTGCAGGACATACAATATATAAAACTATTCTACTTGATCACACAGCATGAATATAAGGCCACTTCTTTGCAGAGAGAGTCTTTGACAGGTTAGTTGCTCTACAAAGGTTGTGACCCTTTTTCTGGGCTTCCATGAAATGATGGATCTAAGTTTAGACTGGCAAGAAGTCAAGGATGACATGGAGTTTTCACCACAAGAAGGGTATGGTCTGTACCTGCCTTCTGAAATATTTAGCATGGACTTGACCATCACGATCATGAGATGGTTGAGTCTGAGATCCTCAGGACAGTGAGAAAAGCGTGCAGCAAGCTCACTGCCCTGGACTTCAAGAGAGCGGACTTTGGCCTCTTCAGGAGCCTGCTTAGTAAGGTTCCATGGGATATAGCCAAGGAGGGCAGGGGGGCTCAAGACTGCTGGTTGGTATTCAAGGATCACCTACTACAAGCTCAGGAGTGTTGCATCCCAACTAGAAGGAACTGCAGTAGCAGGGCCAGGAGACCTCCTTGGATGAATAAGGAGCTGCTGAGAAAACTTCCAAGGAAAAAAAAGGCTTATAAAAAGTGGAAGCAAGGACAGGAAGCCTGCGCTAGGCTGCCCCAGGACTTGGACTAGGACTAGGACTAGGACTGCCAAGGACTTGGCTAGGGATGTTAAAGATAACAGGAAGGGATTCTATAGGTAGGTAGCAAATAAAAGACAGACTAGGGATAATGTGGGCCCTCTCAGGAAGCAAATGGGAGAACTGGCTACCCTGGATTTGGAGAAGGCTGAGGTTCTCAGTGACTTCTTTGCCTCAGTCTTTACTGGCAAGTGCTCTGACCATGTCGCTCAAGCCTTGGAAGGCAGATGCAAGGACTGTGAGAATGAAGACCCTAGGCCCACTGTAGGAGAGGTTTGAGACCAT
>WYDI02000826.1:0-59658 GCA_009867235.2 Psittacus erithacus
ATCGGTGTTATCAGTGCTGTTCCCAGGCCAAAAGTCAAAAACACAGCACTGCACCAGCTACTAAGAAGGAGAAAAAAGACTGTTACTGCTGAACCCAGGACAAACGGCCAGGAAAGAATCCTGAGCCCTGAAGCCATGAAGCTTAACTCATTCTCTAGCTCTCTTGTGAACTCTTGCAATGATCTGTCTCCAAGATATAACTCCATCAGAGTCTTGGGAACAGCTCATATTGCCCACTGGGAGGGCACCAGGTGTGAGTGCCTTCACACTATACATTCATCCCGTGCTATGATCAAGTGCTATGGATCCTCAAATATACCCATGTACCTTCTTGTCATCCCAGGAGTATGCAACATGGGCTCTTGGTGCAATAACAGTATGTCCCTGTGGCAGAGCCAAGTCCTCATTACTTCAGGCATTTTCAGTCAAGAAAAGCATGAAAAATAGTAATATTAACTCACTGGAACAGCCTCCTCAGGGAAGTGATCATGGCACCAAGCCTCTCAGAGCTCAAGGACTGTCTGGATGAAGCTTTTAGTCATATGGTTTAGTTTTAGGTAGTCTGGCAAAGAGCAGGAAGTTGGACTTGATGATCCTTATGGGTCTCTTCCAACTTGAGATATTCTGTGGGTCTATGATACTGTTATCGGAGACCACAGTAACAGAGATCCAGGGTCTATGTAATACAGACATAGCCTGCCTGCCATCAAAGCACATTGTGTGTGTGGGCTGGTCTGCTCATCCTTCCACTGCAGCTGCCCAGTCAGAGCTGCTGAAGCTGATAGCAGCTGATGGGGCTCGTATCTCACTGTCTGATGCTCAGTTCCCTATTCTCCGCTCGGCCTGGCTGCATGCTTATTTAACTCTGGTTACAGGGAAGTAGTCCTGATTGTCTGCAACTTGAGAGAAAGAGGAGTGTAACTTTTATTCACACAAGCAGAGTATGACCAGGTGTCACAACCAGAAGGGCTTTTTCCCCCTGCTTTTCCTTTGCATCGCTATATGAAGAGTCTTCGCGGTATCAAAGCAGGAAACCTCAAAGCAGGGTGACAAGTTAACTTCTTCTGGGCATGCCTGTGAGATGGTGAGTCAGATGTGAAGGGTGGTCCCTTTGTAAGCAACTGAAAAGGTAAAAGAAAGATGACAGCATTTGCCACCAGCTGAGTTTTGAGCTCAAGTTCAGGAAGAAAGGAGCATGAATTCATAACACACAAGAAACGCCAAAGTCTGCACTCACATGTAAAACCTCGTGGCTGGGAGGTATGGGAAGTGAGGCTCTGGGATTCAGAAGTACCACTTGTGACATAGGTTTGATGGGAGCAGGGTGCTGGCTGAAGGCAGAGGGACAGTGGTTTTGGGGGAGGGAAGGAATAACCCAGAAAGAGGAAAGGAGGATGATTCATATGCGTCAGCATCCCTGAGCTCATAAAGAGGGTCTCTGGCATCTGGGCTGCTGGTCCCATACCCACGGGTGCATTTTGGGGGGACAGTAGTGGCTGAATGCTTGTACATCTGCTGCCCTGGCTGCAGGCTATGTGGTGCCCTGAGAAGCTGCCACCTCACAGAGTGTTTGCCTGGGAGAAGGAAGGCCACAAAGAGGGAACCAGTGACCTGACTTGTGCATGATTCCTCCTCAGCAGACCACATCCCTGTAGCCCTGTTCTGCTGAGTCAGTGTGGGACGTGCATTTTAGTTTTCTGCTGGGTGATATTGCATAAACTGTGACATCTACACCAAATCAGATCCTCCCTGCCTCGGCAAGTGGGAAGTGAGGCTTTGAAAGCAAAGCCTGCTTGGCAGATTGCCCCAGAGCCAACCTTATGTCCCAGTGTTTGTATTTTGAAACACTTCACAGCACCACATCTTAACAGAAGTGATCTCCTGACTTCAGTCCTTTAAGACAAATTAATTTGGGGGTGAAAAATTGTTTGGGGCTCAATAGTTGACAGTTGAATTCCTTGTTGAGAAATTATTGTGGTTTGGTCCACTGCAAATAAGAGCCAAAATGCACTTACAAAAACATAATTTTATTCAAAAATGGATGCTCCTTTATGGCTGGATACCAGTCCCTGGCCACTGGAGCATCCCCTGTAGCCAGTCATTTATTTTGGAAATGGAAAAATTCCAGCCAGTCAGACCAACAGTTTGATGACTGAAAAATACATAAACTTTTTAATAGTAGCTGAAAGCCAACCTTAGTGGGTATCTGTGAATACATTTCTGTCAGGAACCTGCTAGCCTTTTGAACTTCACAAGAGGGAATGGTGGAAGATTCCAAGGCATCAAAGTTTTTGTCAATTGTATTTCATTGCCAACAGCTCCATTTTAGAAGGATAAAGCCACCTCCATTTTTAATTGGAGCTGTAAAGAAGACCTATCTATATTTGAAGTTCTGGATGAGTCAAGATTGTGGTGGCTATGAATGATTAATATTAATTCCTGCTTCGGTAGTACTGAAATAAGCACCCTATATCAAACAGGGAAAGCAGCCTTACATGGAACAAGCCTATATAACCTGTCTTCAGCTAGGAGCAACGGGAAAAGGGAATAGTGACATGGATCTTTGCTCTGTAAAGGTTTGATATCTGCAGGAGAGGAATCTGGAGGCTGCAAGTCTACAAGACCCATTAATTAATCTTTGAATTTCCACTTGACTAGCTTCCCTTTGGATGTACCTTTTATAAAGGCTGATCTCATAGGCGACCATAGAGCTCTGACCTACCCCAAAGTGTCAGACCTGCAGCTGGGCCGGTTTTCACCAAGGATTTAGGAAAATGACTTGATGTCAGTTGCTCAGCATAATCTTTTAGGAGATTGTGACTCTTTTGGCCGCTCTAAACCTTCTTAGGTTCCTGCCTGAGCAAATTTATTTCTGCCATTAGCAGGTAATCTCAGTGCAAGGTGAAAATGCATATACGTACTCTTTCTAAAATGAGTTATTAACTAGCCCTTATTAGGACAAGGAACTGGTTCTGGATGACTAGATGGTGGGAAGGAAAAAGAGAGATAACTTTACTGCCTTCTTTTTCTCCTTTTCCCAGTTATTAGTCACTGGCATTTTTTGCTGTTCAATGCATGAAAGACAGACCAACTGACAGCTGTAGGCTTATAATCTTTAGTTTAGTTTGTCAAGCAATAAAATTTAGTATCTAAGTCTAACCATAACTTCTAGGTCTGTTTATTGTTGAGAAATAGGATCTCATGGCAATGTATGGATTGGTTATACAAAGTTTTTCTTAATTACCAGTCATACCCAAACTAAGATGAAATAATTAGAATCACAGGATCATAGAATGGTTTGGGTTGGAAGGGACCTTCAAAGCTCATCTAGTCCAACCCCCCTGCCATGGGCAGGGACATCTTCAGCTAAATTAGGTTGCCCAGAACCACATCTAGCCCAGCCTTGAATGTCTCCAGGGATGGTGCATCCACCACTTCTCTGGGCAACCTGTGCCACTATTTTACCAGCCTCATTGTTAAAAATTCTAATTCCTATTTTTATTTTTTTTCCATCTTGCAGACTCAGTCGTTTGGACAAAATAACTTCTACAGAGAGTTGAGGACCCTCTGCTTTCCCTACATTCACATCTAGCTGCTGTTCCTTTTTCTGCTTAAAAGCAGTGGCTGTGGTGGGATGAAGGATGGAGATGAAAGGTAAGGTGCTCCCAAACTTACCTGCTGGTGCTGCACTGGTGCCTGAGCAGCAAAGCTCTTTGGGGATGCTCACCCCCCAGCCAGGCAGGGGCTGATTCCAGGCCAGCCTGCTAGACCCAGAGAGCAGCTCTCCTGCATGCAAGGCTGTGCTTCCTTTGGACCACACAGCCCCAGAGCACACCAGCAGCTGCCCTCTTGTCAGCCCTCTGTGAGGTAAACACCAGAGCTGCTGCAGCCTGAAATACCAGCCTCAAGCTGGGGACTGTAAAAAGAGATAGTCAAGCAGGCAGCTGAAAAACCACAGGCTGAACCATACCCATCCTGTGACTGCTTGTCCTTGGTAGTCTGGAAAGGCTGAGTTTAAGGGATTTAAAGGATTCTGCCACAGCATCTCCCAAGGACTCGGCCTCAGAGCTGCATAATGAAGGGATCTATAACAAGGAGTCTTGGCTGTAGCCAACCATAAGCCTTTTTTAATGATCACGTCTGCAATGTGTGAACACCATCAAAATGCTAAGTTCCTACTGCTAGAAAATAAGAGGTTTGATCTAAAACCTGTATTTATTTAGGCATGGTCTTGACTTTGTTTTTTCAGGTCTTTGGTGCGGAATCTGCAGGAAAAGTCACATGCAGACATGCATATGTGCACAAACACACACAGAGCCAGAAAGTAGATGCTTAGCTTAGTAGTAGCTCAGTTTTGCTCCAGGACCTACCTTGTTAACATATTCTAATCACAGCTACAGAAATTAATTGATCACCTGGCCTGCCAAGATGGGGACTATATGTAGCTATATAGCCAGAACCAGATGGAGCTCCACTGAATGCCTCTGTGGTTACAGCTGTTTTGCAGGAGAAGTAATCTGAAAAGCCCTCAGGCAGGAGGAGAGCTTGCCCAGAGGTTTTTTTACTCACAGGGTGTTCTCTGTGCAGGATATCTTGCATTGCCTTTCTCCATCTGAGTCTTGAGAAGACAAGATTGCCATCTTGTCCAAGTCCTGAAGAATCTCAAAGTGGTAAAAAGACCTTTCTGCGCTCTGGAGTCAAGCTCTAAACTTTCTTAGAGGTTATTTCTTAGAACAGTTTACAGGCCTCCTCACTTTCATAGGTTCCTGTGTCACTCAGTTGCCATCATACATTACACAAGCCATTAAGTTGCTTAGCTGAGATGCCCAGTTTGCATTCCACTGTGCAGTAAGCCATAATCGCGTCCTATCAAATTTAGGACATTTAAAGGAAGCGTCTAATTTAGGAGCCTGGATGCTTCAAACTTCTCCTGTCAACAGTGGTGGAAGAGTGATACATCTCAGATCAACACAGGTCCTGGCTGGGCTGGAAATATCCAGTCTTGCTCCACTGACTAATGAGGTCACCAAGGCTAAAAAGGCACTTCAGTTATGTGCCTGAGATAGAGATGGTGAATTCAGGCACAAGTCCTCTGGAAGTCCAGTATGGGACCAGTGAAAACCACTGCAGTGTTCACCTGCTCTCACACTGTCTTGTTTCATGTGCGATCTGGTTCGTTCTTGGGGTCATAGGATTTTCCTGTACAGCGTAGCCTCCTTGCACGTGTTTGAGCCTTCACGCAAGCACAGAGCTTGGTGAATTTCTTGCCAGATAATAGAAGCCAAAAAGTAGGTGGCTCAGCGGGATCTCTCAGCCACCATTTGGATGAGGACCAAGTGAGTGTTAGGATCTGAATAGAATAAAATTTTAATGGAGGGTTTGTGATTGAGATCTGCAGTTTCTGTTTGTTTCCTTTTTCTTTTTTTTTTTTTTCCTTTTCTTTTTTAACTCTCATTATCTGGTTTCCATGGAAAACTTATTCAATAGAGAAGCTTCAACATTTTTCTTACAAAAGTTAATGAAGAAAGGTGCATCTCTCTCTTTCTTTAAAGTCAGTAATCTTAGGCATGGAAAATTGAATTAGCCAAAATGGACTGAGTGATCAGTTTCTCCTGGCCTCCATTTTCCTTCTTGGAATGTGCACATCAAGAAAGAACTGGTCAGAACACCACTGGAAATGCCTTTACTCCTGTGCCATTAAACAACTTCTCTCTTTTTTTGCATTAGAAACAGCCATGAACGAAATAAACAGGTATTCACAAGGCTGCCTGTCACTAAAGTGATTTGATTATGTTGCAGGGAGGGCCAGTTTCAATTGCAAACTCAGCAGGCCTCCTTGGAAGCTCCTTCTTTTTGCTCATTGGCAAAAGAACTTGGAATATATATTTGGCCTAAACCAGTCTAATCTGATCTGTTTCACAATGCCATCTGGATCTCATCAGGAGCCGGATGCTTTCAGTATTTGATCTAGGCAATTTCCCCCCCCAACCCCCACTCCTCAATGTCTATTCTTTAAGAAGTAAGTATTTTGGAGAAGTGTTGGTCCCAGTTCATTCCTATTCATTGTGTGGAAGATATCCAGGAGCAGCCACTGAGATATTTATTGCCTCTAAGGAGCCAACAGCTAATTGAATCTGAATTGCTCGCTATCAGTTGTTGTCTTGGGAGTGGCTCAAAAATATTTCTGTATCTTTCACGAATGGTATATTCTTGACCAAATGTTAGGCCTAATCCTGGTGGATTTAGATGACAGCACAGCATTATCTCAAAGCATTTCTCAGTGACTGACATGTCTTCCAGTAGATGATCCTACATACTGGGAAGAAAAAATTTGTAATGATAAGATTAGTCATGCTCTGGCACAGGTTGCCTAGGGAGATGATGAAATCTCCATCACTGGAGGTTTTTAAGACCAGGTTTGGCAAGCAGCTGCCAAGAACAGTTGATGTATGGTCCATTCTGCCTTTGGGCACCACTAAATGACCTCCTGAAAGCCCTTTGAATATTTTGATCTCTGAGCTTAGAGCTGAGCAACAAACTAATCAACAAGAAATTACAACTCAGAAATTGGAACTATTCTTTTTGTTTGTGTAAGAGTTAAAAGTACAAACAGAATAAAAAGCACACTTTGTATGTGACACTCTGTTCTAAAAAATATCTGAGTTATCAAAGAAAGAGGGATCTACGAAGACAGATACCTAGGAAGATAGGATCAAATGTAGAGAATCCTCATTCCAGAAAAAAAATGGGGAAAACCTAATTACTGTCTAGAGATTTCATTTATAGGACATCAGTGGGAGGCATGCAGTCAGAGCATGTGTTTTGAGGTGACCTGTTAAAGTATATTTAGGTTACATAGGGATACCTGCACTTTGCCACTTACCCAAACCTTTCAGATGTAGAGGGCTGCATGTTCCAGAGCCTTAGACCCATTGTATAAGACAGAGCATGATGGAGACAGAAATTTATTTCATAGCTTCCTATATAGGAGCCCCCCATTCAAAATGTATGATAGAAATGAAACATTATATTGCATTCTAAGAGGCTTTGGCAACTTAAGGGCACTGAAGTGTGATACTGAAATATAGAACTGAGACTGTTTATATGTCATCTGAGGTAAAATTCACATTACGTAGAAAATCAAAGGTCTCTTGTGCTAGAATATGTTCCTCTCTAGGTTCCAGGGCATAGGATAACTCTCACCTTTGTCCTTTGGCATCAGAGCTTTGAATGCAGGCTCACCGTGCATGTATCCCATGTGCATGTCTAAGGTATTTGGCAGTGGGCTTAAAGTCTCATTCAGGAATGTGCTGGACATATTTCCAGGATACTGTATTAATAATGTGTTTTTAAGTAGCAAACGTTGACCACTGGACTAATCCTGCAGCCAGAACTGATGTTAATTTTTTAATTGGTGAAGATATTAATAGATTACTGCATTTATACTATAAACAATAAATGAGCCTTGCTTTGCAACCTACAATGGAAATTATAATGAAGAAAGTACATTTCAAACCATATGTCATGACAATCTTTAGAGTGAATTAGATTTCTTCTCTTATCTGAAGAATAAACCTCCAAATGAGCTTAAGCACTGTGCCTTAGTTTTCCCAACAGGCCCTGCTATGGCTCCAGCTTCATGGCCTCCCTGCACTGCTGATTCAAGTACCCTGATTCTAGTGCAGATAGGAATGTGATCTGGTTTGCTACTCATTAGCATGGGCAAAAAGCTCTCTGTTAGCATTTCTGATGGTGTCTCACTGGACAGATTTGTCATTCTTTTTCATATTGCTGCTTTCTTTCTTGGTACAAATTCCAGGAGTTTTTAAATCTAAAAAGCCCATTTTGAGAGGCCACATTCATGACCAATCAAAATGTATAAGGCTTTATTTGTAAGTTAGAAGTGAAATAAGAAGCCAGAAGCAAAAAAGAAGTTATGATTTTTGTTACCTCTTGGATTTGGGCCCAGAGCTGTGGTGTATGTGCACAACATCACTTAGCAGGTGAATCTCTTTATCTTGCATGAGGTGATGATCCCATCCCTTTTGTTTCACTCAGCAGTACAATGGCTCATCTGCAAAGCAGAACAGCAATTTTCCATCAGATTTTCCTTTTTCCTCTCCTCAACAGAGATTTTGATAATTTTAAAAATCAATTATTGAATTTATTTTAATGCAGTAATAATTCAATTGGAAAATAATTTTCCAGTTCAATAATTTGTCCTCCTTCCACTTACCCCTCTACAGTCCCATCTTCTCAGATGCATTATGTCTGCTCTGCCTTGCTAACCTCCCCTCCAAACCTTCTACCTTTACCTGAGTGTAGCAGTCGGTAGTATCTACTCACACTGCCTTCTTTCCCTGCAGTGATCCTTGAATTCCTGTTCTGGCAAATCCTTATGTGGGCCTGGCCCTAGATCCCACAGGAAGGTGGGAGACAGGACTGGCCCGTGGGCTGGCTCCAGCATCCACATGTTGCTTGCCTCTGGCTCCCCACAGCTTGGTTAATCCTTATGGTCCTCAGGCACCTGTCAGAAAGAGGGTAAAAGGGGTGGGGGATGAAGCCTGGATACTGTGTTCTTCCTTCCTCTCCTTATCCATTACAAGGACCGCTGAACTAGAAAATCCTTTGCTATAGTTGCTGTTTCACTTTGACATCTAAGATCCTTGGCTTTCTGTACAGAATGCATAATCTCTTTTTATTTTTCACTTCTGTTTAAGTTGGAGGCACTTAAAATATTTCTCCCAGCGTGCTGGTGACCCTCTTTTTATTTTGTTGGGAAAGCATTTCCATAGACTGACAATGTCATCTGTATTGTGCTGATTTATCAGGTTCTTTCCTTGGCTCTTACCCAGTCTTCATTCAGGCTTCCCATTAACTCACTGAAATCCATGTGAGGTAACATTGGTTTTTCTTTCTTATCCTTCTATGTACTTTTATACCTTTGAGGACTGCTTGTACAATGAAATCACTCTGATTAGGCCAGGCCTAACTGACTACATAAATCTCAGAACTGTGTCGCAGCAGGTCTGATGGGAATTTAGCTAATTAATGACTAAAAGGATGTCAGGGCTTAGCATGAAGTGGATAACACATCTTAATAAATTGAAGTGTGATGCAGAAGAAGCACTGCTGCAGCACTGAAAAAAATATTTTAGGTATTTCCCTCTTATTTGATTAGCATAAAGAGGTAAAACAAAGGGTAATATCACACATTCTCACTGGCTCATGAGCAGGGTGCTCTGATCCTGGCTTCATAGTAGATCAATGGCCCCTAATTGTAGTCTGGACTTTGTCTCATGAATCTTTATAATCAGTTCATTTGCATACCAGCATTTTGATGTCATTTATCTGGTACAAATACAATTCTTAATACTGTAAGATTTAGACCAGAAGCATCTTGGGTATTAAAGAGGAAACTGATTTTATTTTTATATGAAGGAAATTTGAAGTTCAGCATTATCAAATATAAGGATGTGTTTCCACTCAGTTTTATATCCCGCCCGACTTGTCTTAATCAATGTGATAATGGGAGTAAGAGGTGATAGATTTGTTTTACAATCTGTTGCTCTGGTAAACAAATGATCCAGTAATGCAATTCACAAAGGCCATTAAAAGGAAATCAAATGCTTTTATGGGTTATGCATCATTATTGCTTTTAATTGGCAAGCAGAGCTGGGCCATACTTAAGGCTTAGATCAATTAGATTACTTCCCTCAGCTCCTCTTCGATATTAAATGCCAGGTCTTTAGAATGAGTTGCATCTTAAACCCATCTCTATAGTTTGAAATTAATCTGCCAGTGTCTATTAGGTTTCTTGCTGTCTTTCATACCTTTTAAATGTGTTTCTTGCAGTGTGCAAACCTTTGACACAAAGAAAACCTACTGAACCTTGTTAAGGGGATGTTTTAGGGTATCAATAAAGACCTATGGGAGTGGGCGCTGTAGCAAAAGAGCAAGAAGGAAATAAGGACATTAAGAAGCAGAGAGGTAATGAAACTGAAGCTTCAGAGGGTAGGCAAGGAAAGAAAGTTGATTGCAAGGACAGAAACATAAACGTGTCGTGCAAGGGTTGTGTGTGAATGAATGGAGTCAGAAAAGATGGTTTTGTAGGTTGGGTCTGTGCTTTGCCATGCAGGTCTTGGAGCTGATTAGCTCAGGTACCTAATATTTCTGTCACTTGGTTTTCTGTCTATAAACCATGGATGATAAAACCCTTGTTAACTCAACAGGATATTTCGTGACTCATTTGCGCTATTTAGAAACAGGGTGTGGAACAAGGGGCACCAGTGTGGCAGGAAGAAGGGAAGAAAAACCAAGACTAAACAGAGAAAAAAGTGGAGGGTGAAGCTTCAGGAAGGCTGAATTAAGCCAGACCAGGGCTGGTTCAGCACCCTCACTATCAATTTTTCTGCCAAAGATATTCCACATACTCAGTGTGCCTGACTGCAGTGACAGCTGCTTTGGGGGAGAGGGAGGGTGGGAAAGTCAGGGCACTCAACAGTTCAGCTTTGCTTTACAATACACCAATGTCTTGTTGAAAGCAAAGGTACTTAAAAGAGTCTCAAGGCCGTGGGTCTCCGTTTAGGATCTTACAGATTTAACTATTTGCAGCAGTAAACCCTTGTTTCTTTTCACTACCAGCAACCAACACAAGATACGGTTGTTGTTTGCCTCTTTCAAACCCCCTGGCTTCCCTTTCAGCTGACACTGACGATTAGCTTCAAGCTCTAAGCTTGTAAATTCTTTGAGGAAGAGCCTTAATGAGGATCTGATCCTTTTAAACTCTGATCTAATTACTGCTAGAGTGAAGTTTCTATTTTGGATGCCGCAAACATATCAAGTTTGCATGTTTGAAGGCGGCACTGTTCAGTGGACAAGAAGCAAACCCCACCCTGTAGGTTAAATAAATTTTCATACGTAAACAAAAACATGAATAGCACCTATGTAAAGCAGCTGGCACTATTTCAGAGGAAGTTTAGGAGCTGGGCCTGGGGAACTAAAGGAATATAGAAAGGTTTTTTTCCCCCTTGCTGTATGTTTACTGGTTGAATGGCAGCAGATGAGACTTGAGGCCACAGTGGTGTGTGTGATCTTTTGAGTATATCAGTAGGGAAGGAGGGCAAAGAGGACTGAAAACTGCAGATCCAGCCTTGAAGGGTGCTCTGGAGTGCACAGTGTTACCCAGAGCATGATTGAAAACTCATAGGCTCTAACTCAGTGACAGAAAAGAAAGGTAAGGCTGAGTCCTAGAAACCAACACTTTCACTTGATCTATTGCCACTTCCAATTGCTTCAGTGTTTTGTGTGCTTTTATCATGTGTTTTTATCACTGTTGTTGTTGAATCTATGTATCTGACCTCCAGACAGTGCATGAACATTGCCTCCCCACTGTTGTCACATGCACTGGACAGCTTTGCCTATTGTGGAGCGCAAGTGTGCATGTCCCTGAGCACATGAGTGTAGCAGAGAGGACCCATCCAAGCTGCAGATGTGATATGGTCAATTCACAGTCTTTGCCTGAATCCCCCTATGCTTTCTTTAAGAGTTGGAAGAACTTTGCCCACTTTCCTGGCTGTAAAACTGTCAGTCATTGCGTGGATCCCTGTGCTGGTGTTTGACTTGGCTGGCAGCCTTTGGAGTGTGAAACGCTACCACTGGCAAGCCAGGTGTGAAGTGACTTTGCCCTGTTCTGCTTAATGGGGTGTTACTGTAACTTCAAACCCTCATGGTGACCACTTCTAGGTTAACACCCTTCAGTAACTAACCAAAACACAAACATTAAGCAGGAGAAATGGTAAAATGCTATTACAAGCCATGGTTTTGTCCAATTAGCAGACTCTGCTTTAGGCTGGACTCAAGTGGCTTGTCTATATAAGGATGCATTAGTCATTTTCTTCTTTTTTTTTTTTTTTTGTCTGTAAAAACAACAGATGTGATGCTCTGTGGTCAGCATAGACAAGAGTGATTCATGGCTAGGCATATTTAAACCTCCAGGAGAAAAATATCCATCTGAGACCCTCTCCACCTCTTCTCCCTCATTCCAGACAACCGGAGCCAAAAGCACCTGTCACATGATACATCTCAAAATTCATTAGCCATTCTCTCCATATGTCTTAGTTTTGAGGTGGCCAGGAGATATCAGCTGCTCCTGCCTACTCTCTTGGGCCTGCATGGACTTTAGCAACGCTAGGACAGTGATAGAGGAGAAATTCTTGTGCAGCAATTAATGAGCAAATGGGTGAGCAAAGGAGCTGTTATGGCTGAGCAAGGATGGGTGAGCAAATGGGTGAGCAAAGGAGCTGTTATGGCTGAGCAAGGATGGGTGAGCAAATGGGTGAGCGAAGGAGCTGTTTTGGCTGAGCAAGGATTAACTCACACATACAAAGTTGGTCTTGTGTAAAGTGGCAGGTTTTGGCTCCAATATCTGTTCTACAGCCATCACTGGAGCACTTTGTTAATGCTGGAGTCAGTGCGTTCCACTGAGGATGTGAGAGAGAGATGGGCTTGGAAAGTAAGGAGAAGGGGTTGTGGACATGGAGTATGGAAGAGGTCAGCAGTCAGTGCTCCTTCTGAGAAGTAATTGCAGGAGGAGCTGTGAAGCAGGACTTGAGGGACTGGAGCTGTGTGTGGAGCAGCAGGGGTTTGGGAAATGAGAGAATCAGAAACCCTATAATGCATGGGCTATGGTTCCTGGCCTGAAGAGCTGGCATTTGAAGGGGAGCAAGAAGAGGGCTTCCACCAGAACAAGCAGGAGAGACAAAAAGGCTGTTACCCCATGAGCATTTTGGTGGCAGCATTGAGGCCACTTGGCTACCCCTAATCCATAACTAAATCTGTGTGGAATTGCCTGGAGCCCTAGGGAAAGTCCTCTGCCCAGGCTGAGCACACCACCAGGTGCTGTACAAGGAGCTTTATCTTGCTTGTGAAGCAGGACTGGAAAGCTAGGGATATATGTATTATTGCCCTTCTATCAGTACAGCTGTCAGGTCTGTTCTTTTTCCACTTCAGTAGTACCTGGCTATCCAGTGGCCTTTGAGACCTGCACCCCCAAGGGGTGGCCTGCTAAAGAGTCTGCTGAATGGTGGCTTGTGGCTGAAGGTGACATGTCCAGAAGAAACTATACTGATGATCTGAGCACCACTGAGAAAAGAAAAACAATAAGTAAGAGATACATCAGTATTTAAATAGGTGGAAAACATAGCACAATTAAATTCAATGTAGGTAAAAATAAGACAGTCCTCTAGAGCTGATGTAAGGTCTCCTCCCACAGAAAGGAGAAACTGGTGGAGCAGTAAGCTTGAAAAACTAGGATGGGGGACAGGTAATGGAGATGAGACAGCTCTGACAAGCCTTGTCTGACAACTGATCAGATGTGAGATTAGGTAATGTAATGTGGAGCACAAACAAGGCAGGCCAATGAACTTTTCTAGCTGAAGAGCCAGAAGCAGTTAATCACAAAGAAGGAAAGGCCTGGTTTTTCACTCTTGGCTTCTTGCATAGAGTAGACTGAACCCATCCTGTGCTATAAAATACAAATGTGTACATGCATAAAGCATGTTCAAGAACTCCAAGGCTGGAAAATTCACCTCTTCCATGTTAGACCAAAACTGAAGGCTCCCTCTGTGTTTTTATCAAAATTTCTTAAGTTAGTCTCTTGGCATAGTCTAAGGACTCAGAAACACTGCTTACTTCAGTGTATAGGATCAGCATATTCTTCTGCCTTGTTCTGTGCCAAACCTGGCTTGTTCCATATCCTTTTCTCCATGTCCTGCCAGCTTCATTCTCTCATCTTCAGCTCTTCTATCTCATATTGCGGTTTCCTTATTCCACAGGTCCTTCAGTGACTTCCCACTGCAAATTCTCCAGTTGGTTTTGTCTGGAACCAGTCATTCCCACTTGGTAATGCAGAACTTTGTTTTTATTATTTTTTTCATTAATTTCTCTTTGCTGCTGGGTTCTTCCCTTTCATCATTCCCCATCTTCACTCATGTTCCTGATCATCTCTCCAAACTGCCCCCATGGGCTGATCTCCTTCTGGAGCTGCTTGTCTAGTATCAGTATTTTGCCTAGTGTGAATCTACTCAGGCCCAGTTCTCATGTGCAACATGGCTTTTGTCCATTGCCTTTCCCTCAGCCATCCAGTCATGGGAAGTGAGGGGCTCTCCCCGTCTCTTTCTTAAGTCTCAGGCTTTTTTTTTATGCCATTCTCTCACTTCTAGTTATCCTTCCTATTTCCCTACACACTTTCAATTTCTGTCATTAAGACATGGGAACGTTTGATACAGCCTTGCGAAGGAAAGTGCAAGAGTTTTTAAACTGGAGAAAACAACAGGTGAAGCAAAAAACTAAATTCTCCTTTTTGCTCAAGGTGGGAGGGATTCTCACGATGCATTGACTCCAATGCTACTCAGAATCCCTGGATTCCTTGTGATCTGTTCCCATCTGGGCAAACTATAAGCAAGGGTCCAGGATCCTGGTGTAATGTGGAGTTCATGCAAAATGTCTGCTCATCATGAGCTCAGCCAAAGGGATGCGCGTCTGAATGTTTTCTTCTTGCAGAAACCAGTCATGTCGGAAGCAGGGACTACATGGTCAGTAAGCATCACGTGGCATTAGAGTTGTTACTTCTGAAATGAAAAAGCCCAGGCAATCACAATACTGTTCCTGCCCTGCTACCCAGAGCCTCCCCTCTGTGTGGAGCAGGCAAAGTCCATCTATTTTCACTTGCTCCCACAGCCCTGTCTACTCTATTCCTGCCTACCCTACAGCCCTGCTGCTTTTGGACTGGCACAACTGGTTGTTCACTCATTGACTGAAAGTACCACTGTTCTCCTTTGCCTCTCTTTTTCCATGTTTACATTGGGGTCATGTTATATGTTGTGGCAATGTTGAGGGAAGAACTGGGAAAACTAATGATCCCAGGACAAAGCATATGGCATTGCGTCTATTTTGGGAGGCTGAGACCCAGACCCATGTGAGATCCAGCGCTGAAGAACTTGTCTATTTTTGCTCGTATTCTTTCCAGTTGTTGCCAAAGTAGTTAGAGTATAAAACAATTTTCTTTTAAGATTAAGATTTCAGTTGCTGTTCTTGTTTTTAATAGTTCCAAAACAAAATTCGTTCTACATTTGTAGGTAAAGGACCACGATTTGGTCTTTCTCAGTTGTAAAAGCTGAAAAGTGGGATCAGAGGCACATTTCATTTATTTTTAGATGTACAGAACTTAGTTTAATTGACCAGAAATAGACATGATCACATAAGAACTGTTTACTTTCTGACTCTATGCCAGTAATGTAGCAAGGTGGACCTCAGTACCTTGAGTAAGCTCTCAGAATTGCTCTGAAAAGGTTTTGTGTCTGTCAGACTTTACTGATTTTATTGAACTTAGCTAAAATTCCACTTTATCTGCACGTAGCCCTTCAAACAGTATCCTGTCTGCCTTTTGAAGAGCCTCACATGAGCTATGCTTACATGCCACTTACAAACTGTATGTTCAAGGGAGCTGAGAGCTGAACAAGTTGCTTGCTATCCAGTGCTGGAGGGCTGGCTTTTTATCCAGCCAACAGACGTAGGGGCTGTGCTTTCTCACCGGTACTTATGAAGTGCCTAATATGGACTCTGTGGCTATTTATCAACATGGGCTCCGTGGGGAGCCAACCCAAGCTGTTCCTGCTCCCCTGAGCTTTGGCTCCAAAACTGGAGTGCTAGGTGCTATTTTAGGTAGTCTCAATATAGCCCTAAGCAAGTGTTTATTATATCAGCAGGTAGTAAATGGTTGGAATTAATAATGGTACTAAGTACGAGTTTTTATCAGTTTTCGGAAGTGCACTATTAGCTTAGTACTGTTGGAGTTCAAAAAAATGCATTAAAAATATGCGAATATGGCCATCCTTTCAGTCAGGCCTTCTGAGAGAGTGGGCAAAGAATTAAGATAAAGACAGGGTGCTCGTGTCAGTGTAGCCTGAGAGATAAACAACAGGGCAGATGTATCAGATATTACCTGCTTGACAACCAGAATGTTTGCTAGGTATCAAGAATGAATATACAACAGTCAGTTAGGTTAATCATTTTTATTTATCAGCAAGAAAGCTCACTATGCTGTTCCATGTCAACAGGCTACTGATGGAACAAAAAGTGAGTTTTGTTTTCATACATGGTTGGTGACATCTCCTGCTCTCCTCTAGAGAAGCAGCAACAATAGGAGGCAGCTGGAGGCTGGAGTGAGCATCAGGGCTGCCAGTGACGGGAAGGTCTGAGCAGGTCTCCATATCATGGAGCTCATGGCAGTCAGGAGCGGGGACACAGATGTGCCTGTCGTGCAAGGTCACCCCCAGGAGCAGCCCTCTTCTCTCCTATTCAGGGACTTCATAACACAGATCTTGAGCCAGTCCTGGGGCCTGGTGGCTGAGGGTCGAACACATGCCATGAACCATCCTTGTGGCATAGGTGACTGAGTTTCTGTGCCTGGCAAAGTTCCCTGTTATATAGGTGCAGCCTGCTTGTGACTTGGTAGGGCTGCAAAAGATCTCTTTGCAAAAGGACAACGGAAGCTCAGAGAGCACCTCTCTCTTATGTGAAACATCTATATGAACCAGCCTTAGACCTTCCTGAAAACTGGAGCTATTCAGGTCTGAGGTTTTGCTTTAGGCCCCTCTCAGTGTTGACATTTTCTTGCATTTGGACTGTCTAGGTCAATACTAGATTTTTAAACCCCTGAAAGCACCTTTTTTTAGTTACCAAAGGAGACAGTTTTGATTTATTTTTGGGAAAAATGGTCATATAAAGCTAGGTTTAAATGTGTCTATCCAGATACTGTCCTTTGGCACTATTGCAAATATATTAATGCTTGGTATACTTACTTTTGTCAGCCGTTCTTATGAGCTGTTAGCAAATGAGCTGCTCTTTCACAAACTAACATTGATTTGTTCAGCAAATAAAGATGACAGTTCTGTTACCTGTATTTCTGCTTAAAATGGTAGAGGTTTCAGGACTCTCCATTTTAAAAAGTCAGTTTTAGCTTCATTGTGCTTATTATTAACTTACAATTATTGGTATGATTATCAGTAAGAGTATTAATATAATAGTGGTATAATCAGTAACGCTAGTGGGTTTATTGCAATATATCAATATTTTAAGTATCCTATTTTATTTTCAGAGCATTTGGAGGCTCCAAGTGGGTTGGGTCTCACTGCATGGAGCATTATGTAGACAAACAGGAAATTCTGATTTCTGCTGCAAAATCCTTGTGATCTTCGCTTAGGCTTCGTTTGGCAAAATCTATTATCTTGTAACGAAGTCTGATTATGAAGTTTTTCTCAACTAGGGCAACATATTTATCTTAAAACCCACCTTACTATATTTGAGGCAGGATAAGTACCAAGTAGAGGACAACTCTAAGCTATTCTTTGTAATGAGGGCCAAGTGTTTCCACACAATCATTAAGTGTGGTAGTCTTGACGAAGCCCTGGCAGATGGGTCCAGCATCACCCACCTTTGCAGCTGGAGCTGCAGCAGAGCAGAGGAATTACAAGTTTTGTCTTTGCTGTCATGTGAAGCAGCAGCAGCTGTAGAACACTGCTGCAATGCCTCCACTTCCCTGAGCTTCCCAGGAGCAGAAGAAAAGTCTGATTCTGCTCTCTGAAGTCATCTTCAGCTCTATCTGCTTCCAAGTACTGCAGGTTTGGATTGCATATTCCCTCTTGCTGAACTTCCCCTTGAGAGATACACAAAATGATGGGGGGAGCAATGTGCCACGCTTCATCCGATAGCTGCGGTTATTGCTCCCTCTGCTTTCTTATGGGACCTGAATGTTCCAGCAGTCGCCAGGTCATTGAGCATTTTTGGATGGTTTCTTTCTCATTTCTCATGCCTAGGCTGTTCAACTTTGCATGAAGTGATCAACTGGAACAGTGAAAGCTGTCTGGATCCCTCCATCCCTGCTTAAATGCTATGATATTCAGTCTACGGGGTTAGTACCTGGGACCTGTTTCCTCCCATGGAGCACCAAACTGTTTCACAGCGAGAAGCATCTCTACCAGGGACTGAAGGAGACCTTCCCACAGCTCTCCCATGAGTCTTGGAATGTGCTGCACATCCTGGCCCCAAACCTGAACACAACACCCGGCTGCAGGTCACTCCATCAGTGCAGTGTTTTCATTAGTTTCATTAATTCCCTGCTGCTCCACCGCTGTCTTGGCTGTTTAGAAACAATCCACAAATCCCACAACATCGACCAATGGTATATAAATGCTCAGCCTTGTTTGTGCCTGGTCTCTCCTCCATTTGTTTTGCTACATGCCATGTAGTAGCTACATATAAGAGACAGTTGATCCAATAAGGCACTCTATCTCTACTTAAGTGGAGATTAAATATACAAGGTGTATCTATCCCTTACTTGGGTAGCATTTATCCCATATTTGTTGGAATAATACCAAATTCTGCCTTGAACAAAGGAATTTGTGGTGCATCTGAGTGTTTCTGTTGACAATCTGACAGCAACTATGTGATCCCTTCTACAGTCCCTCTGCACCAACCTGTCCTGGTAGCCCAAGTCTCTTTTAAGTCCTCTTTGAATTACCTGCATTGCTGTTTGGCACATTTATCAATAAAAAGGCTTGATTCCTTGAATCTGAGTTTTATAGACTAGATTCATGCTGCTATTCCTAAAAGTATATTTTCCTGAAATAAATTGTGGAAAATGATAGCAGAGAAATGTCAAATTTAGAAGAAAGTGGGTGGAAACCTGAATTTTGCCACCAACTTACTGCTTCAGCTGGCACTAAATGGGGGTTTTCAGCTCCCTGCTCCCTCCCTCACCTCCTCCATGGCAGGAGTGTGACCGTGCCTAAATATGATGCTGTGACGGGGTCACGGTGAACTCCTCTTCCTACGGTCCAGGTGGAACACAGTGTACGGAAGCGCTGTTGCACAAACATAAGTGCTTTAACACTTGCTAATGTTACACCCAGCTACAGTTACAGGGAAAGGGTTTCCATGATGAATTCCTGGTCTTCTGACATAGTTGCAACAATCTATACGCATGCTGAGGCTGAGGCAGGGGAGTTTGGGAGTATTTTGAGAAAAGCTGCTTCCTCTCACACGCCTCACTAAGCCCTGCACACAGGGGATGCTGTGGTGTGGGGCTGCCCTTTTCTATGCGGCTGGGGCCCAGTCCTGTAACCTCAGTACCTGCTCTGGTTCCTCACTGCTTAAGAAGAGTGTTTTGCTCTAAGGCAAAGGTTTTGTGTGTGGTTCGGAGAGACTGTGAAAGCCAATTTGGGAGTATTATATAAGCAGAAGTAGAGATATGCCAGGCCTTGCGGTTTGAGGGGATGATGTGAGCGAGGCTCGCAGCCTGCTAAAAACCGGTAAGCACCGGCACGCCAAGTGCGCAGCCACCCTGAAAGAACCACTTGGCAAAATGCCCTTCTACGGTTTGTGGTCCGGATGCAGGAGCCTGGCTGGTGCCATCGGGTGGGGATTACCAGCTCCCAGGAGACGTCTGGTGGCAATTCTCTCTGCAAGGCACTCATTCCACATGCCAAAAACTATTTGTTTTAGTCCTCCAACTATTTGATCACAAGTTACACCTTGGGGCCTCTTATCAGCTCCTTCTAACATTGGTCCAGGGTGCACTCTACCTACCCTTCTTTGTTGCCTCCTGAAGGGCATGTCTTGTTTCTCTCACCACCTGGTCAGGCTAAGTGCCTCAGTCAATATTGTAACTCATTCTCTGCCATACAGCCTTGACAAGGCTGTAAGGGTCATGGTAACAACCCAGACCTCATGGCAAGGCACATGTTATGAACTAGACATGATGCCACTCTTTGATGTCCATGGAAAAGTCTGGCCTGACACACTCCAAGAGTTGCCTATCCTGACCACTGCTAGTAAAACCTCAGCTATGACATCTGGTTTTGGAGACTGGGCTTCAAGACAAAAGTAGGTGTGTGGAAGGCCATGCTAGAGAGCCATGCTGGTAGTCAATAGTCTAGGAATCCTGTGCTGTGAAGAAAATCTGAATGGCAGGGGTGATTTAATAGAAAAAAGAGTATTGGGAAGTAGTAAAGATGGTAATAGCCTTCAGATATCTGCAAGACTAATGCATCATGGAAGGAAGCCATCTGTTTTCCATGTCTTTGGTGGGGAAGATAGATTGGGTTTAAACAGCAGTAAGGAATGCTGAGGTTAGATCAGCAGTGGGGATAGTGAAATACTGCAGGAGGTTGTGTGGGTAAACTGTGGATCTCCAGCTCTTGGTGTATGTTGGACACTTTGAAGTATGCAGACAGGGGTGACCTTGCTCTGGAGAAACTCAGTGACTGGCCCTGTACCACTGTGTGAAAAAGATGGCCAATAAGACAGCAAGTATAGGGTGTTATGGGTATGGGAAGTGAACAGAAAGTATACTAGGGTGGAGACCCAGAACACAGGGAGCAGGTTCACATCCTCACATACAAGAAGTGCTCCTCAGAAGCGCATGAGGATACCCTCCTGGCTTTTCAAAGTCTTTTCCTTCGTGTTATCCTCGCACACTTAACAAGTTTTAGGAACATTACTGCGGCTTCTGTGAAAAAGGCATGTTGCAAGACACTGTGTGTGTACTGAGCGGAACTTCCCCAAAATGTGGGTTGTGTGGACCAAGTGTTTCAGCTTACTCACATCTACTGAAACAGGGCCAGGAATAAACCAGATGAAGACCCAGTGTGGGCAGTTTTTGACCTTGTTTATGGAAGATTTGGCATGGTTGTCTATGAAGTCCATCTCATTGTGAGAGCAGAATTTGTCTGTTGGGAAGCAGAGGTAGAAGGCTTTAGAAGCAGCATCTGAGCTTTGGAGATGAATGAAGTTTATGAGTAAACTATGCTATGCTATGTTTTAGTAGTTGTGAACAGCAGTGTGAACAGCTCCACTATTACAGAAGTTGCTGGAGACTGTCCTCATAACCATGGCAGAATTTCCTCACCTGCCTCAAGTGTTACATTGATGCAGAGGGATGTAGGGAAGCAAAAAAAGAACCACAGCCAGAGTCATCCATTTCCAAGAGGAAAGCTGGGGATATAAATATTATTTCATCAATATTGAAAAGCTCCTTTGGCCTTTTCTCTGAGAACTTTTGCCTCCCCCACACTGTGACATGGATTCAAAATGCGGCAGGATGGTGGTCTTGCATTAGGTACCTTGCATTAAATACCTTCATATATATGTGAAAATTCTTAGTACTTGCAAAACTCCCATCCTTCTATAAATAGCTAGCTCAGCAAGGCGTCGTGACTTACATCCAGCAACAGGGATTCCCCCACAGCCTGACTGCTGCCTACCGTGACATGTCCATGTCCAAACACAGACACTGGGAACAAGGAGTGGACTTCTCTTGCAGTCTCAGTACGGCAGTGGGGAAGCAGGGCAAGTTTTGGGAGAGCTGAGTGAGAGGGATGGCTAGGGAAACTTGGCCTGGGTGGGAAGGGATTGAAGAAAGGGAAGATTTAGGAGAAATCACTGCATGCCTGAGAAGATGGTGGTGTTGTGGGGTGACTGAGGTTGGAAAAAGGGTCACAGAAAAGGGCTTGGGAGCTAGATGGGAAGACAAATATGAGCTGTGGATCTCATTGCTTGAGAAGAATGTGCTTTCTCTCTCTCTCTCTTCCTTTGCTTCATGAAAAGAAATATAAATAGATACATTCCCTGGATATGTGCGCAGGAAAATAAGGAGCTAAAATAAGTGCAGTTACCCCTCCCCCCCAAAGTGGGAGAGACTTTTACTATTTTCTTAAAGGACAATAATATTAATAATCAAAACCCAGTATTTATATAACATCGTACTTGAAGAAGATGTATCAGAGCACAGTAGGTATCATTATTGCTGGCCTGAAGAAGAGACACTTGCTAAAGGTCACTAGGGATGGAATTAATCCCATATAATCATACACCTTCACCTAAACCAGACACCCACACTCCCTTATCAGGCAACTGAGAGCAATTGGTACTTGCTGAATTGACTCACTTGACCTATTTTAGACAACTCCTTTAAGGTGAGGTGAATCTCATCTTAGAAAAGCTGTTTCTCTGCATACCAAAGGCAGCCCTTGGGTGACTGTTTCAGCTGGTAGCATCTCCTCTGTACAGGTTTACAGTTAGGTGAAATGAATGCTGTCCCTAAGTCAGGTCTGGTGCCAAAGACATAGCAAAATTTTGTCCTGGGCACTGTGCTGATTGAGATGAAACCTGGTGGCCCCAACAGACCGGCTTTGCAGAAGGTGGCAGGTGCCTGTCCCCACCTGGCTGGAGGATGCCATTCAGGAGCAGGGGCAAACACTTTCCACATCAAGCTTTTCCCCAAGAGCACATGAGGTCCAAGTGTGCAGGTCCCCTCTCCTGATTTCCTTCTCCAGCACTGTCTTGAGCTGCTTCTTGTCCAGCATGAGACAACCAAAACTCCAGACCAATCCCGTACTTCCACTTCTGGGTACAAAGAGACTGCCAAGCTGGCTTTCTTTTTCACTCCATGCCCCAGGTGGTATGGCACTGAATTGAAAGTGCAGGAAAACTGGAGTCAGCAATGCAGGATGGGATGCTTCCCTCCAGGACAGCCTGAGTCTTTTTTTTCAGTAAGATCTCTATCTCTCTAAGCAATCACCTCTTGGCTAGCAGATTGACTACATTGCTCAGTTCAATTCAGTGGGGAGTTCAGAGCAGGTTTCGAACAGAACCACATTGACCTCATTCCTAATTCAGTAGAATTACTACAACAAGTCAAGACCATTCAGAGGAGTAAAGATTCTTGGTTCAAACACTTACAAATAATTTTACAACCTACCAGCTCCAGAAATACCATCCACAACTGAAGAACGGTGCTTGCTTTCCCTTTCTGTATGCATAAGGGGAAAGGGAAGTGGAGGCCAGTGTGCAGTCCTGTACTCCTTGTTATTCTTACATTTGTTTGATATTTTCCATTAATTCCTGTTTTTAATGTTTCAGCGCCTTTGTTTTCCTTTCCTCTCTTTTCGGGAGGCTGATGCTAAGGACTATGTTATTATTAGGTTTGGCATTACTTGATTAATTTTTTTCTTCTCTGCCTCCGTGTTATTGGGATTTAGTTTTTTCCTGCCTCTGCAGTGTAATGTTGTGTTTGTTTTTACAGTCAGCACCTTGTTGTGCAGTTGCTTGAAGGAGAAAGAGAGCAGGCATGTTCCTTGGCTCTTGTTTTGTGAGACTTTTGTAGTGCCCCTCTGGGTTAGTAACCTGGCCTACCTCTGTCTCCTGACCTTTTCCTCTTCTTCCATCCACTTTGGATGGATGTGAACAAGTCCTGTCTCTAGAACTGTGTTGGTGTTAGGGCTTTCTGGTCAGTTTGGATTGACTAAGAATGATGACTGCTGAGGGAAATGTTTGTCAGAAATATTGACAACTGCCACCACCTCCACCACCCCAGAGCAGTTTGTAAGTACTAGAAACAGCTTTGATGCTGGGGATGCAAAAAATCTGTGACATTTTCTCATTATTCACTCCAGCTGAGATGATTTATGAGCAACTACAGCCAGGTAGAAGATGCTTTTTAGGGGTCAAGCAAATGAATTTATTTGCCCAGGCAAGTTCCCAGTTTTGCAGCTTTGCTCTTTTGTGGCTGGAGGGTAGGGCTGCTGCCTGCATCTCCCACACCAACTGGGAAGCACAACCACTCCAGCTCCACCCAAAACCCAACTTTTTCGGCTCTGCATTCATTTCACACTACAGAGCAACATGTTCAATTCTCCAGCCAAACCCTTGGGTCTTTGTTCAGCCAGACTTCCACCAACTGCAGTACAAAGTCTCTTTGCATAGAGAGTGGGTGATAGAGCCTCCCACTAGCAAGCCTCCCTGTGGATGACTGCCAGACTCCTCCATAAATCACGGCTCTCCTCCTCCCCACTCCTGGAAAAGCGGCCTCCCTCCTGACTGCCTGAGTGCTGCTGGGGGCTGAGCCTTCTCTGAGCATTCAAACAAGTTGCATCAGTGCTGGTACAACCCAGCTTGTCACTAGCAGCAAGGGGACTGCCAAGGTCGGCTGCCTGTAGGCGCTCTGAGTGCTGTGCTGTCTAGACCAGCTCTGAGCGGAGCCAGGATGGAGAAGAAAGAAATTATTGCTGCTGAAGCAGAACTTCCTGGATTTGCAAATCCACCTACCTATGTGGATGACCCAAATCACCATAACATCTGTATAATTAAATCCTATTCTAACTTATAACTCCTTGCCCTGCTTGATTTCTCTTCTTTGCCTATCAGTTATCATCTGGCTGTATAAAGTATCTGGGAAGCCAGTTTTTAGAAGGTGAAGTGCATATTGTCCCCTGAAGAGATGGAGCCCTGGGAGGCAGGACAGCAGCCAGCTCTTTCCTGGCAGCCATGGGAATGCCAACGTGGAGCTGTCATTTGGTGGGTGGGCATAATGCAGCTGCCTCCTTACGCTGGGTCCAGCCTGTGTCCAAATCTGGGTGAAGGGAGGAAGCTGAGGGTGATCAATTTTCCCTCTGTGCCACAATCAAACCCATCTCTCCCTCCATTTCCTTTCTAATAACAAGCTGGCATCTGTGCTTTGGTGCATCAGAGGGATATAAAGCCAAGGCAAACAACGATATTCAGAAAAAGTTCTTTGCATGGTGAGTGTGAGTGGCACAGATTTCTCTCCCATTTGTCCCAAGCTGTATGTGTCAGATGTGGTTTCCATATGGCATCTTTATCTCTCAGTACACCCACACTGGATGTATGCATTGGTATACTAGTGGCTGTGCCGAGCCACAGATAAATGTTTAGCATTCCTTAGTCAAGTGGAAACTCTGTGTGTGTATGGGGTGTGCGTGGGGGTGAAGCCCAAGGAATATAAAAACAGGCATATGGCATTTTTTAACTCATTTCACAGATAAAAAGGAGAAATAAATACAAGGCAACACTCTAAAATAGCATGAACATCTTTGAAGTAAACCCACTTGTGAGAGAAACCAAAGTGGAGGCTGCTGCATCAGCCTACAGCTCCAAGCATCGCACCTTGCCCCTCTATTTTTAGGTGCTCCGTGTATGCCAAGATTTCAGGCTGTGCTTCTTCAAAGGGAAGCTCTTGAACCTGCAGCTCTTCCTTCTGCATTTGGACATGTGGCATGACCACAGGTTGGACACCCCAAAATGCACTTTATTTTCCTTCCAGAGAATGTGATGTCTCTGGTTTGGTTTCCTGAACTGAGATGTTACTGAGATAAGCACAAGGCTAGCCCTCTTGCCTGATATGTAGATACCTAGACCTCAATCAGATGCCTAAACCCAAACATCAAGTGCCCTTCAAGTCACCTTCATGTACCTGGCATGGCCTCTGGCAGCCTCTCCAGTAACATATTGTTATCCATGTTGATGCCACAGATGCTGTAGACAGCTGGAAGTAGCACCGTTCACCTGTGCTTAGCCAAATGAATAGAGCTCTCAGCCTTGAAATAGCAACTTGTGCTAGTGAAGAGGCTGAAGCTAATCAGGCAAATGCTCCAGTCAAGTGATCATGTTTTATACTGAAGGCCTTCGGTGCAAACAAGGCAGCAGAAGGCCAGGATTAGTCCCTTACATGACAGTGGTTTTCCATATCATAGATGAAATTCTGGATAGACATACTGGTGGTCACAGCGTTGCAGAACTGCCTCCCTTTGCCCTCCACACTTGGAAATACCTTCATCACATGCCCTAGTAAGATGCCTCATGGTGTGGTCTTGGATCAAGCAAATTGAAATGTGGGAAAATCCCTTTCTCCACCGATATGGAAGGAACCTGGAGGGACTTCTTACAGATAATTAATTGAAAGTAGACTGAGAAAGGGTGGGGGAATTATAGGGTGGGAGCACCTCTGAGGGGTTCATGGGACTCCCAGTTCATTGAAGCTGTGGCATTGGCTGTGGATGCCACAGAGCTGCTTGCACAGCAAGGTCAGGCCTTCTTGCTGTGTGGTCATGCAATAAATCATAGAATCAGCTAGGTTGGTAAAGACCTTCAAAATCATCAAGTCCAACCTTTTTTCCCAGACTGCCAAGTCCACCAGTAAACCATATCACTGAGGGCCTCGTCCAGCCGCCCTTCCCCAAGCCTGGAGCATTGTATGAGGTTGTTGTGGCCCAAATGCAGGACCTGGCACTTTGCCTTGTCGAACCTCATGCAATTGGCCACAGCCCATCCCTCCAGCCTGTCCAGATCCCTCTGCAGAGCCTTCCTATCCTCCAGCAGATCTATAACTTGCATATTTACTGAGAGTGCACTCGATTCCCTCATCCAGATCATCAATGAAGATATTAAGCAGCACTTAATACTGAGCCCTGAGGGACATCACTAGTGATCGGTCACCAACTAGACGTGATACCATTTACCACCACTCTTCAGGCCTTGCCATTCAGCTAGTTTTTAACCCAGCAAAGAATACACCTATGGAGGCCATAAGCAGCCAGTTTCTCCAGGAGAATGCTGAGAGAGACAGTGTCAAATGCTTTACTAAAGTTCAAATGGACAATGTCTACAGCCTTTCCCTTATCAACCAGGTAGGTTGCCTTTTCATAGAAGAAGATCAGGCTGGTCAAGAAGGACCTGCTCCTCATGAGCCCATTCTGACTAGGCTTGATCCTCTGGTTTTCCCTCATGTGCTGGAAAATGGTAGGATCTGTGAAATGATCTTCTGACCAATGTATCAGCAACACTTTCTTAAACAGCCCAGCATGAGGCACAGCTGCTGCTGTGCAGAGCAGACCTGAAGACCAGCTGTATATTTTTGGGCAGTGTGAACCGTGGTCTGTGGGAGACTGCTGTCTTTTTGAAAGGAGGATCTTCAGCCTGAGTCTTTCCCTTGACTGGGAAACAGTGGCCTTTTCTAAGCTGCTTTTGCTCCTGGTTGCCCAAAGACCTTTATAATACTTTAGGGAGTACTTGAGCCAGCCTGTGTTTTACTGGCTCAGGGCTAGCAGGGGGGAGAACCCTTTGAACAACAGCCCTTTATCCTAACAAATATTAAATTAATTTTATTCTTTTGGGACAGGCGAATCTGTTGATGTTTGTTCAATGGACTTGAAATAGCAAAGGGAAGCCTTTTGTGCTTTTGGCCTAGAGTTGTTTTTCTAGGCAGAGAGTTTGAGGTTCAGATATGAGATGCCTATGTGAGGAAGTTTGCAACCCATGTAATAAAGCACTGGCCTGTGCTGTGATAAATACAAAATAATTAAGAGGTGAAAGGAAATAAACTCTAACACCTGTCTTTATTTATTTTAAAATGCCTTGGGGAAAAAAATAGTAAGACACAAGTGTCTTGGGGGAAATGGGGCAAGGTGCCAAAACTTGCATGCTTTCCACCATCTGAGTAGGGTAGCAAGCTCCCAGAAACTTGCTGCCCTGAGCACGTTTGTTCCTCATGTGTTTTGGAAGTTGGAGGGAAAAAGAAAGAATGCATCAGAGATGAAGGATACGTGAGTGAGCTTGGGCCCTGATGCTGGTGAAACCTCTGGGCCCAGGCTGCCTTGTCCCTGGTGGGCCGTGAGGGCTAGAGTTGAGCAGGGCCAGCCACATGGGAGCTGCTAACTCTGTCAGCGCATGTGTTTCCTTCTGCATCTGGTCCAAATACTGTTCAGACTGCCAGTGTCCCTCAGCTGGCTTAGCCCTGTGGCCTGAGAGGAGGAAACTTTTAACTGGCAGTGTAATCATGTAACCTGGAGCAGATCAGTGCGTGTGAATGTGATTACACAGCACTGCAAAAGCCGACTGAAGATGGAAATGTCCACTTCTTAATTCAGGGCTGTTTTGAAAAGGCTGCAGTGAAGCACAGGGCTAGGTGTTCATGTTTGCTTGCTGGGAGCAGCGCAATGCATGCAGTTGGAGACAACTGTACAGTGATTTGGGTGACAGCAGAGCTGCTCATCTGTAGCCATGCAGTGTGTTGCATGTCACTTGGAGCAGTTCTGGTACAACAGGTCATGGATTGGGAAGGACTCCCAGTGTACGTATGACCGGAATATGCAATTACTAACCCAAACAGTTTTCTTTGGTTAACGCAACCAAAACCAATGCGTTAAAAACTTCAAATTCAAAGTACTGAAGCATTAACTAATTGTTGTCACCCTGTAAACCAGCATGACTTCAAATGCACCAATGAATTGATGGGCCCATATGGACCTCTTTGTTCATGAAGTGTCTAGATGCTTTTTCTCATTTCGTGGTATATGATTTGGTCTACTACAAGCAGCTGAAACATTTGAAAATCTCAAAGCAAACTCAAGGCTCAGATGCAATATCGCTCAACGGTGACATAACAAGTTACTGCAAGTCATTGAATGTAGCTGTCCATGAGTGTACTTTCAGCCTTTGTCAGATACAAGGTATTTTGATTCTCTGGCCTTGGCTCACAATGAAATAGAATTCAAGCAAATGACTTTTCATGTGCCATTGGCCATATGTGCCAGTTTAACTGATAACACAGTGGTTGTGACTTGATCTTAGGCCTGAGCCCAAGAAAGTTTTTACTCTTTATGTGAAAAAGTAGATGATTCCTTTATTTTTATGCCCAGGTTCATTCACTAAGCTTGAAAACAGTGGTGACTCTGTGGGAAAAGTTGCTTCTGAGTTTTGAGTTAGTAAGGATGGGCTAAGCAATGTTCCTTCATGAAGGTTACAGAATGTAGTCTAAACTATAATGTATCCTGAAATGTTTTCTTGAAGGATCTGATATTTGGAAAAATGTGCTGCTGGCAGCTTGGTATTGAGCTTAAATCCATTTATTAAGAAAAAAACCCAGAACAATAGACAAACACTTGACATCATAGTAATTTCTCAAAGAGTAGTATTCCTGGTGGGAATTCTTCTCACACGCTGGCAATTCTGTATTTTGCTGGAGCAGCTTCAGGACAGACGAGTTAATGCTCGGTGTAGTCTGCTTTCATACTGAGCAAACCCTGCTAAGATGCTGGAAAATAATTGTGATTTAAACTGATAAGCTTGCAAAAGACAGCTGACTCATCTAGTGCCATGGAACAAGGATTCCCACACTGTGATACACCTGAAAGTGTTGAACTTGTACAAGCTCGGTCACCCACCCTTCTCCTGGAGGTGCTGGGGAATCACCAGATACTTCTGCTTGGCTAGGGTAGGGCTGCCACCTTTATTTCACAAGCTCTTCCTTCTAGTGGTTGTGCCCATGCAGATGAAGATGATCCAAAATGCAGACCTGGTGCTCTATTATAGGGTCAGATGGTACAAAACAGTCCAGCAAACTCCATACCTTCTTTGGATGACAGCAGGATCATGATAGGTGACATTGTTTAATTTTAGATTTTATCAAGGCTTAGAGTAGAATTTGGGGGTCAAACATTGTGGAAGGACTTAATTCAGGATATGTCCCATTGAAGATACTAGATTGCTGCTTCGAAACTGGATGCAGAAAATACTGCTCTTAACTTGCTCTCCACTAGGAAAAGAGCAAAATGGGAAAACGCTGGTTTGGATCTTGCTTGAAGCACAGCCCTGAAGCTCTCTACCTGCTGATGCCTCTGCCTTTTTCTTCATCTGACCAAAGCAAACTAACTGCTCCCACGACAGAGGACAGATGGACAATGTCTAGGATCATGATCAAAGTTGGGTTTTGGTTTGCAAATGACCAAAGTAGACACTGGTGGTATCTTGCTTCAGTATGTGCAGCTTGGTGGACACGACAAGATTCCGCAACTTTAATGTTCCTGTACTTTGGCATCTCCTCAGAAGGGGAGGGCACACTGGTCAGGCTTTTCATCAGGTGTAGTCAGGCTGTGGTGTCCTCACCAGGACCTGGCTTGCTGCAACTTGGTCTCATCTCTTTCTCTGAAAGTGTTGCTAAAATGGAGAGCCAGTGAAGGGTCTTCATTCTCCATAAATGTGACAGCATCTTCTTAGCTTATGTGCTGGGACTTCATTTGGAGTCTTGGCACTTGGAAAGGAAGAAAAGCAAGGCTGTATGTTGCGGTATGTCATAAAAAGTGTTTCATAAAAAGCCTTCTCTGGGGCTACCTCTTGCAGAAAGTATGCAAGGAAGATTTGGACGCTCCATTTTAGGCCAAGAGCAGCAGCTTCTGAAATGCCCTTTGGGAGTTTTCCCTGTGAAATTAAGGGTACAGGTAAATCACAGTCTTGGACAGAATTAATCTTTTGGGAAGACCTGGAGATTTTCTGCTAGAGATGTTGCTGGCTGTTTTCCTAATTACATGTGCATTTAAGTGCTTTCCCCTCACAGCTTCATGATCCAGAGTGAAGCTAGCAGCAGTTAGTGCTGGAGCAGGCCAAAAGCCAAATGTCTGTAAGAGAAAAAGCTACAAAAATGCCAGAAGAAGGAATTTTTACTTGGAAAATATTCTGTGATTGAAAATTGTTGCCTGCAAATTTTTGCACTGAATTGCAATGCAACTTGTCTTATGGACAGAAAATATTGTACAGTTTTGTGCTTGAATATAATTTTTCTGTGTCTGGTGAGAACAGCATCTGCCTCATAAAGACCTGATGGGTGATTGCCAGGCTCCCTGCATCTTCCCTGGCAGCACCTGGCTATCACCGGTTAGCTGCTCTGGTGCATTGCTGGCAGGCGGCTGCAGAGGGTTGCTTTACCTACATGTCTCAATAGTGAGATCAATGGGGAGAGAAAAAGGGAAATTACCCCCAAAAAGCAAAGCCAGAAATCAGACAGAACTGATATAAGTCGAGTTCTTGGAAGATGCAGTGAGGGTTTGTAAAGGAAGCAGGCAGGGGACATAACCACCTGGGCACATGCACAGGGCAGGAGGCTGCTCTGGCCCCAGACCTGTGCAGCTTCTACAAAGCACCCCAGCTTGGTTAGCTCCCAACCAAGGTAATCTACCTATGAAAAATCAAGAATGGACTATCTCTATAATGACCTGTTGAAAGGGACTAAAAAGGCTCTATTTCGTAACCTGAGTCATGTGTGCATGAAGGTATAAGAATGTTGACAGTTTTTGGACCCAAAGTCTCCTGGCTGTGATGTAAGGTGCAGAGTGATTTTCCTTTTCTTTGTTGTATGCTTTTGCCTCTAACAAATCCCCAACACTTTCTGCATAAAATGATTAGGTTATTTTCTAAGTACTTTGTTGGAAATGCAGGACATCCTGTCATATTATCTAAGGGAAAAATCAAAACTGTATACTCTGCAGTCATCTCTGGTCTTGTTTCACTTGTTAAGTCTGAAGAGTAAGGCGTTCCCACAATTCATACACATGGCAGGATCCTCTGACAACTTCTGTCTTGGATTTTGTTTATGCAAGGAGGGAGAGCAATATTTCTAGTGTCTGAGGGGCTTGGGACACTCCTCAGCATTGTCTTCTCTGCAGAGGATGAGAACAATGCTGTAGCCAAACTCTGACCCAGTAAATTCACCTCCTAGATGACAGATACCAGTTCAGAGCCAAACCCAGTCTAAAGACATTTGGGACAATGACTAAACTTCTGCAGAACAGTGTGTTGACACCTGAAAGTGGATGAACAAAGCCATCCACCTACGTCTTGAGCTTTGATGCTTCCACGGCATGACTGGCACACTGTGTGGTATGGTGCTGAAGACCCCCATCAGCCCATGGCATTGGGCTGTGACCCTCCAACAAGGACCTTTTGGCTGCAGGCCCTGATGGGACACATCCTCTGGCTGCAGATGGCTGGCAGAGGCTCTGCCAGCTTCATCTGCCTGGTTTAGGAGTCATGGAGCCAGATGGAGCTTCTCTGCAAGCAGTGAATGGCTTGCCTTGCCTTGCCTTGAGGTAGCTTGGCATTAGGATAATAAATGACTGTGGGTGACGTACAAAGGATTTCATCTGGCTGTCTCTGCCTCTGTGACAAGCAGTAGCTACTAGATGAAAAACATTTTGTCTCTAATCTGTTCTGAATGTATTGTAATGTATACATGAGGCTTATAGTTCAGTTTTGTTCAGGATATTGGAACATCTGTTTAAAAAATGCACAAGAAGGAGGGAATATCTGCTTCAATGTTAACACTGAACATACTGGGAGAATATGCACGCAGAATTTAATTATCTAAAAGATTAGGATGCAAGGGAGGTTCTGAGATGTTTAAATACCACTGTTTGGATTCACTTGCTGATCTGCTACCAAATGCACTGAAGAAAACTGGAATAGGATAAAAAGGGGACTTGCCTAATTGCCTGTGCTTATAGACAGAACTGCGGGTCCCTGTGCTTCAAGAAATAGATGTCTGCCTTTGAGACATCGTCAAAGATTTTCATGGTAATGGGGTGCAGAAGTGGTTGGAGATTATAGATAAGGAGGCCACATCAATAAATAGCCATCTGATTGCATATTCTTTCTTTCAGTCTTTTGTTGTTTTCCCTAATTGAGCTAAGCAATGAAGTTTATGTGTCACTGTGCACACAGAGCACTAATGTTCAGCTAAAGCTGAGGTAACCCAGTCACTATAGGGGATCAAACAGACTCCTGACAGGTTCCTAAAACACTGCTGGCTTCTGACTGTTTTCACCAATGAACATAATTCAACTCATTGGCCTGCAGAAACTCAGAAGCTCTCAGATGGAAGAAGGTCCTCTTCCCTGGGAGATTTTCTTTTGATACTGTGCTCCTGTGTAGGAGAAGCCTTCCCATGATTAACTAGTCAATAGAAAAGTTTGATTTTGAGATGCCTGTGGACCATAATCCAGCCCTAGCTGCTGTTCCTGGAGAGTTTATTCCCATTTTTCTGAACCACCAGTTCCTCCAGAAAGGACTAACCATTAGTTCCCCACTCCTGCTTCATGCTGTCCACATTAGGGCTTGCATGTTTCAATCCACTCTGGGAATGGGAAAGGCAACGTTTTGGACATTGAGGGCATAATTGGAAGCAGGTGATGACAACAAGATTCTGGAGTTGTTTTTTTTAATCAGTTAGGACTCTGCCTTTGAAGGTGGGTGTTTTTTGTGTCTGTTTCAGTCTTGAGTCATTTTTATGTCATGGCTAGCTCACTTCAGGGTATTTCTTCACCAGAAAAAAAACACTGACAATGCTGAGAACAGCACAGTGCTGTCCATGATCAGGACCCAGGGTGGGATCTCACAGGCACCTACCCATTATCTCTGCAGTTAGCTTGGAGGGGGAGAAAGCTTAAAGTCTGGACTCCCAGGGGTTGTGTGATATAAATATGTATCTACCTGTTTCTTCCTTCTTCCATCTTCAAAGTCTGATGGAGCCATGTGCTGTTTTGTTGTCATAGAAATGCCCTTGAAGGGTGCAGCATGGGCGGGAAGAGAAGACAAAACACTGGAGCCCAAAACGTGGCTCTTTGCGCTTCCGCTCAGGCATTGTGAATGTGTTAGCCCGTGTTCAAAGAGCATGAGAAGCCTCCACAGACTGAGGGCTGCCAGAGAGAGACAGTGACCAGTGAAACAGGGCTGCTCCTGCCTGCACTGGAGCTGGGGGGTCTTCTTCTCCCTGTTGCTCTTCAGGAAAGGGTGTTAAAGCTGAACAAGAACTGTGCAGCTACCCAGCAGTACCCATGCTGTTTGTTAAGAGAGGTGAGGGCAGGTTAGGAAAGGGATCCCAACCTGTGTAGAACTGGATGTCTGACGTCTGCACTTCATGCCATGTCACTTTAAAGCCTGGTGGGGTTGGACAGACCAGTTCCTGGAAGCAGGCAAGTCCTCAGTGCCAGGTCAGCTGCAAGAAAGGCCTACGACTTAAAAATGGAAAAGGTGGTAGCAACAGCTGGTGTACTGCATTGAATTCCTGCTCATGAGGCCTTTTTCCAGATGCTCTGGGTTTTCTGCTGAATTAAATTCAATTGAATTGACCATCCATTATAACCACTTAAAACATGAACATTTGCTTTACCAATAAAGGAAAAATTAGCAGTAAAATCTCTTCCTTCTTTTCTTAACAGAGGTAATTTGTTTTTCTGGGAAATCTTAGTGGTCTGTATTGGAAAAAAAAACAAGAGCAAATTGTGCAAGACATCCCAGAGGAACACCGATCCAAGCTTTCTGACACACCATGTGCTCAGTGGCTGCAACATATTTTACACAAAAGCTATTAGAAATATAGTCTTTTTAAAAATAGCATTTTCCCACTGTTTTTTTCATCTGCTTTACTTTCTGAGAGCCAAATGTTTCCCTCCTGGGCTAACTATTTCAGGCAGGAAATAATAATTTATGGCCAGTAAAAATGTTAGCTCAAAATATCTGTCAAATCTTCATATGTATATATGTATATATGTATATATATGTATATAATAAGAATAGGGCTTCAAGGACTACTAGATTTGTCACCTGAAAAAGTGTCTTCCATTCTGAAAAACATTACTGGTTTGTGACAAATTCCTTCTAATTAAAATAGGCTCGTAAATCATTTAAAGAATGCCCATTTTATTTTGGGAATTTCTAGGAGGAAAATGAGTTGTAAAGCAAAGAATTTGCATCTTTCACTCATGTCTGATCTCAGCTTTAAGTAAGATCTCACAGTTCATCCTAGGGCTGAGTAGCATCTTATGCATAGTGGATTACTGGATATTGAGGTCTGCCTGACTTCTGTGGCATTGAGAGATGAAATAGAACAAACGAATCTTGGCAGGTGTTTATTTTGCTGTATATTTATATTAAATATCAGTGATGTGAACTGTCCAGTCTAAATTTTAGTACGAATACTGTGTATTATTGTTCAGAGAGCAGGTTAAATGGCTTAGCATGTGTTGCATTACTATGTAGTATCTGCCTTTTGCCTTCATATCCACAAAGTGTATGCCTAGAAATCAATTAATCTGCACAAACATTTCTGTTGATTTCTTATCAACATGTAAGCACATATTTCTCTATGATTAAAAATCCATGTATATGTGCTTACTTATAAATGTACACAACACGTATCTATAATATAAATTAAATATGGATTAAATATAAGAACTTCAGAACTGGTAATATGTTTACCTATGCCATCACTATTGCTTCAGCCCGGCATGGTTGCTTTTCCATTAGGTAATGCATACTTTTTAATAAGCTTACCTTTCTTCGCCATTTCTACTTTAAAACCCCCCAGAAAACATGTTTGGGAAGTTCTACTGAAGCACAGCCTGTTGCATAAGAGAAAATCACAACTCCTGGCTGAAACCAAGTTTCTGGTGCGTGTTGTTGAACTGGGAATTACATCGCAGTCAGTGGTGACCAGAACTTCACATTCCAAGCATAGCAAACCTTCCCATTGGTGGCAAAAAGGCTGAGGAAAAACCAAGAGGGAATGGGGGGGAAATAGCTTCAAACTAGAACAAATTGCTGGATGACTCTCTTGTCAAAAGGTTACATTCTTTCTTTAGGCAAACCTGCGCAGCTCTGCTGAGGTCAGAAGAAAAGAGTACGAGGAAGAGGAAGGCATACTGAGGAAATAATCCTTCCTGTGTGACCTCTGGGCGCTGCTGCTTGACCTAAGTGGGGCACAAAAGGGAAGGACTGGAAAGGAACACACAGCACTCTCAAGTGGAGAATTTTCTGAGACACTTTCAGCCTCATTTCTATAGAAATGCTGGTTGGAAGGGACCTCTCAGGCTCATCCAGTACAACTGCCTACTTAAAGCAGGAATATCACTGGTATTAGATTAGGTTTGCTGTGGCTTTCTCCAGCCAAACCTTGAAGACTAAGATCTAAAATAGAGACCCCAAAATTTATCTTGGTAGCCTTTTCCAGTGCTGCATGCCTTTTCTAGTTGATAAAGCCTATCTAATGTCCTTCTTGAACCATCCAAGCTGTGATTTTTGTTTGTGGCTCTTAGCTATACAATCTATCACTAGTAAGAATAGTTTTGATATTTTGCTTGGTAGATATCCTTCAAGCAGGCTGCTATTATATTGTCCCTTAGCCCTCTCTTGAAAATGGCTACTGTAGGTGACTGCAGAAGGCAGTTGTAGGATCACTCTTGGCTGTTGGCTATGTGGTAATCATTCCTCCCAGCAGGCATTTGCTGCAGCTGAACCTTTCTGAGGTGGTGCTCATAAGGCAAAGCTGAATCACTGGAAGATTACAAACATAACAAGAACAGTCATAAAATTAAAGATATGGAAAATGAATCTGTTGTGAGTGCTGCGAAAAGCTTTGCTGCTCTATATCAAAATACATGTGATACAAGTATGGACATAACCAGGTTCAGCATGGATTACTATGTCCACTGTCTCACCTAATAGGCTGCATTTTTCTAGTATACTTTGGGCTACAGCTATATCTAATCTCTCATTCTCTTGCATTTGGGTAAGTTGGCACACAGTAACCTACGTCCATGCTCTTAAGCTTTCTTACTCTGCAGTTGGAGATTGCATCCAAATTCTCTGTTGGTAATGAATCCTGGCTAATTCTAACTCCCACAGTCAGGCCATGGAGAAGGTTATTTTGCAGGGGCATGAGCTGTGCCAGAGGCTGTTTTAGCAAAGCCAAATTAAGTTCTGATGCTTGTGAGCTCCATGGCACTGTTTAGACATGAATGCTTAAACACAGCCTCAGCATCTACTTTTGCTCACAGTTATGTCCTTTGTCTTTTGTGCTGTCTTAACAGGAATTATTTTCATAAAAGGTTGAAGTCTCCTTTTGGCCTTATTAAAAGCCAAGGTCTGACAGGATGATTGGTGGTTTGAATGTGGATCCTTTTTAGTGGAGATATCTCCTTTGTGTTATGAAGAACTTTAATCGTGACCAAAGAAGAGTTGCAATTAAACTGGGCCCACCTGCCCCATGTGTGTGCGTGCAAATGGAAGAGAAGGATGGCTGGCCTCAAGAAAAAGGACCGCAGCAGCTGATTTCTTCATGAAGTTCTACTGAAGGTGTGTCAGTTGGCAAAAGGTAAGTCATTAATGATAGTAATCTGATTTACTAGTGTCTTCTCCAAACTGGTCATCTATATTCCCTTTGCAATTGGGCAATACATACATCTGCAGGGGATAGTTCATCATCCTCTAAAGGATGTCTAATAGAGACAGAATGAATTGCCCTCTGAGAGTGCCTGTTTCTTTCCATCATCTGCAGAAAGTTGTTTTAAACAACATGCTTAAACTAGCTGCTTAACCTAGCGTTAGGTGAAGAAAATCTCTCCCAGTGGAACTGGATGAATACCAAAGGAAATATTTGCAAACAAAGATTTGCAAACTTGCTTTGGCTCTTGAATCCCTTTTATCTGGTTTCCATAAACAGTATTTCAAGTCATATTTTATATGAGAATATTTTACAAGCAAATGCATTATTGTGTTGCAAATACTTGTGTGATACCTGCCAAACTGCAGGTGAAAGCTTGGCGGTTGGTGAAGTTTGCAAGCCGTGCTGCTCACTAAAAGAATTGGTTTCAGCCCTGCTCCCTGAGGAACTCTGAAATTTTTACTATCCAAGTCAGGGAGGAGGAAAACCATCATGTGTCTCTGAAGGCCAGTCACTCTCTGCAACTTGCCCATAGTGAATTCTTAAGTCACTACCCACAGTGAACAAGCCGACATTTGTTCATGGAAAATATTTGCTGGTTTAATATGGGTAACATGCTAGTTTCTAAAAGCCTAAGTCCTTTTTCTGATTGTTATTCAAGCAAAAGAAGCTTGTTTAGACAAGCAAGCGTGTCACCTTGCTCTTGTTCTTGCTAACCTTGATTTTGTCTGAATTAGTGACTGGAAAAAGATGACTATTTCCTTGTCTTCTGAGCCATCTCCTTTTACTCCTCCAGCGAGTATTTTTATTAACACATTTTATGTTATTCTATTTTATTTTATTGCATTTTGTGCAATTCAAAGCTAAGGAGTCTAAATCTGTCAAAGAGAATGTTCTCTGTAAAATGGATCATTACATTTTCAAAATTTAGTATCTCCACCACCCAAATGCAGTCTGAAATTTAAAGCAAGCCTCTATACTTTGGATTAATAAATACAATTTTCTGAATGGATGTCAGTGCTGAGATAAACTAGGAAATATGACTGCTTCCAGTACTACTACTACTGCCACCATTGCTTATGTACTTGGCTGGAACTATCTGACATGAATATCTATCTCTGTTTTCATTATGTCCTTTGTCCTTATTGTGTTGATGGAAATAGGTCATGAACAGAGAGCTCTGCTGGTAAATGACATTACAATTATCAGTATTCGAATCAGTTTGGAAAAGAGATTTCATTTCCCTTGTGGAAAAAAACCCAAAACAAAACAGGAAAAAAAAAAAAAGTCTTTGGACTTCTGAACAACTTGAAGTTGCTGTTGAAAAACCAAAACCCAAATACCAGCATATTCTTGCTATGAGTTGTCAAATCTTCTCTTCTTTCTCCTTCCTTTCTGCAATCAATCTTTCTTTCTTTTTGGGAATTACGTACATTTTCCAGGTAAGATCTGATAAGCTTTGAGGAAAACCTTCTCGGTATGTTTTCTTAGACTTGTCAAGTTTTATTTCAGTGAAAAATAAGGTAAAAAAACCATTAGCATGAGTATTTGAAAATAAGTAAATAAGTATTACTGTTTTATGAGAAGTACTGGTCTTGCTTCCCATTTATTCTTAAACTGTTCATACTGAAAGCTGTTTTCTAGCAAAGTGGAACTATGCTAACTTCCTCAGCCACGTATTTCTTCCATGTTCTTCTTGTTCCCCTTCTTTTTCCCTTCTGTTTAACTTGCTGCCTGGCCATTTCAGGTGACCAGCGTACTCGCACTCATTCAAAAGATGTTAGTCCTTAAAAGCAGTTGAAAAATGTCAGGTTATTCAATCTTCTAGTAAGTATAGCATGCAGAGCTCCTGGGTATCATCAGCTTCAGTGTCACCTGCCAGCTCCCCGTGGCCAAGGCTGTACTCCAGAAGGACCTCCAGCTGTGAGGAGGTTCATGCCCTACCAGGTCTCAGCAGCCCAATGTTCCTTGTCTCCTGAGTTGAAGCTTGTCTGGCATTGTTTCTCCCTGGCCCCATCCCTGCACTATTCACCTCCTTGTTGGTCCTGCTTCCTTTGTCCCCGGGGGACTTCACCCTTATTGTGTGCACCAAAGGCTTGCTCTGTGAATTCATGTGCTCCATGTGGATCCAGTGTTTGAACTGCCATAGCAGTAGTTCTCAAACCACAGGATGAGAAACCTAGTGGTTCAGTAGCCCAAGGATTAAGTAAAATCTCAAACAAGTCTGAGAACTGTTGACAGAGGTCATTGTAGTCTTCCAACAATTAATCTGCACTTGAAGCAGATAAAAACCCATAATACACTAATGCTTTTATTTTTTGCCAACTTTTTTCTTCTACTAGTATGCGTGATCTTTGCTTGGAAAAGAATACAAGCAACAAACCAAACCAAAAACCCAAACACCAACAAGCCACATTCAGAATAACAGTTGCACAATGTTGAAGGCTTTAGTGGCAATCCCTGTTTAGACTGTTCTGTCCATAGCCACTCCTTTAACCAAAGTTTACCTTTCATTTTGCCATTTTCCTCTCTAAAAGCCAAAAACAGGGAAAAAAAAAAAAAAAAGAAGGCAGTTTAACCTGGGTTATGTCATTCATCTAGGGCATCACACTGTTTTACAAACAGTTGTGTTGGCACAACCTAGAGGTCAGTGACCTTCGGTGCAAAGGCAAGAGGAGGGAGAGTGGAATTTCTTAAGCCGATATTGCTGCCAAAACCAAATTATTGTGAAACTGCGCTGTCACATTCCATAAACACTTTCTTCCAAACCTCATAAGACCACTGCAAATGGTGAAAATCCATGGAGAAAGCTCCTTCAGATCAGGCTGAATACTTTTGAAGGCCTGATGGTAGCTACAAAGGCTTGTGAGAGCCACTCATAAGACTAAGCCATAGGTAGTCAGTCATTCAGTGCTGTATTAAGACACCATGAGTTCTGAGCTCCTCTGAGAAGAGCCATGGCTCACACAAACTAATTCAACTCCTTCAAAACTGAAAAGGCTGAATTATGTTCTTAAATACACACAAGACCACCCAAGTGAGGTAATCCCACTAGTTAGAACTGTGCAAATGAGGCCAACATCTGACCACAAGGGCATAAGAACTGCCAGCATATCCAATTAGCAGGATAAAAGTAACTGCCCTCCTGGCTCACTAATTATTTTCAGTACACACAGTGTGATGAAAACCCTTCCAAAAATCAAATCTGTCTTACAGCAGTTTGACTTACAGGCAGTGCAGAATGGAACGTTACTAAGTGCATTGCAATTAATTATGCTCTCAAATGCACTGACTAAATTTGGCTGTGCAATTAGACAAATAACTGAATAAAAGGTTATATTTTGTAATTGCACATTAGAATAGATGAATACTGCTTCTGCCTTAGCTGCTTGTTCCTGTGTCATGGCAGGCATCTTGTTCTGAAGCCCTGTCTGTTGCAGATAAAATGCTTGTACAAATGCAGTTTCCATGTCCATTTAAATGCACAGTGCCATTTTAATGCATTCAGCATAAGATTTTCCTTTAATTTATACATGTATCTGCCTTGAATATCAAAGAGGATGACATTTCGACAAAACAACAACCAAACAGTGACATCAAAGAGCCTAGCTTGGCAGCTTCCAGTCTTGTTAGGGAATATTGACTCAAGTGGTGGATGTCATTGATTTCAGTCCAGGTGTGCCAAAGTGACCCCTGCATGCTGAGCAAGTGGGTAAGGGTAACTGACCCATGCATAAAATATTGCCTTTTCTTTTTCTGTCTTCAAATTACCCTTTGATTTATTCTGTAATTCCTGAACATAGCCAATAATAAAAACCACCTCACACGTGTTCAACAAACAATTGTGAAAATATAATTTGAAATTATTGGTTTAGCTCACACAGGTTAAAGCACTCAGAGTAGAAAGGCAAAGGGGAGACCTCAGAAACAGGAAATTATGTCACTATCACTAGACCCTTACTGATGGATTCCCACAAGAACCATTAATTTCCTTACCACATTTTAATATTCAGAAGGTGAGCATCCTCATTAGCTTTAATCCAAGTGGTAGCAGCAGGGGATTGACACAAATACATTTACTGTCACCGTGGTAACCTTCTGACTTGGAAGGGCTCAGCCACTCATGAAGACCAGTTGCCTGAAGGTGAATTTGAGCAAGGCAACAGTATTGGTGAGCAGAGGGAGTGCATTTCATAGCCTTGGTGAAGGTTCAGCCGGATGAAGGAGCATGTTGGAAACTGATCACATCTGCCTGTAGTTAAAGAATGCATTTGAACCTCTGCTTACACAAAGCAGCAGCAGTGAATAACTGGTGAAACACTGGAAGTCTTGCCCAGAGAGGTGGTAGATTCCCCATCCCTGGAAACATTCAAGGTCAGGTTGTATGGGTCTCTGAGCAACCTGATCTAGTTGAAGATGTCCCTGCTCATTGCTGGAAGGTTGGATTAAAGACCTTTAAAGGTCCCTTCCAATCCAAACCGTTCTATAATTCTTGAACCTTTTCCATGGGCTTGAACTGGCTCAGAGCCCACATCCCACCATTGTCAATAATAAACTCACTTCAGTTATCCATGCTTTCACAGTGTCTTGGGTGGACTGTGGTAATTCAGATGGTCTGGAAATGAAGCCCTCTGCTCCCAGCTCTTTGCAGAACAGAGCAGTAGGTCTCTGCAGCAACACAGGCTTTGCTGAGCACCTTTCACCTTCTCTCCATGTTCTCTACTGGCTTTGAATATGTCATCAAATCAAACTCAAAATCACCTGCTGAGGCCCAGAAGGGTGCTGGGATCGCTGACTCCTACAGACTGCCTAATTCCCACTGCCTCTGAGCATGGGATTAATTTTTCCTCCCTTTAGCTTTCAAACAGCCATGCATCTTGTGTAAGCCAATTCTTTGTAGTCAGTGAGTAGAAGAGTAGAAGAGACATCTCCTCTGTTACCTAAAGAAGTTTGTCTCTCTCTATGGGCAGCTGGGAAATTTTAGACCCTGTGCTCAGATGAGGTACTAAGCTTTAGATAGATCAAGTGAGGAGAGAGGACTAATTCCTACCATAAGTCATTGTGAATGAGGGGCCTAAACTTGCCCTTTCTGGGTGTTCTTGAAGGCTATTTGAATTTCTGGAGTTCCCAGGTGGTCACCCTTGTCACAGATTTCACTTTGCTGGAATAATGGAATTCCTGGCCATTGAAACAAGCTTCAGCTTCTTATCTGAACATCTGTAATGAACTCCTCCAGGAGTTAAGGCATGTCACAAAACATACCTCCTTCTGCTCCAAGCGTAAGGTCCATTTCTTTGCTAGGTTATTTCTTTGGTGGTCCCTATCATAAATGCATAGCAGCATGCCAATTGAAAAAATGAAACAGCTGTCATAAAAATACCTGTGCAAAACCAACCAAACAACAAGACAGAAACCTCTAGGCTCAGAAAACAAAAAATCATAAGTTACCAATGTGAAACTTTCCACTCCATGCACTTCACCTGCAGAGGGGATGAAAGAGAAAACACCTCAAGACTGGTGCTAGTGACACTGATGAAGGTCTGATGAGGAGTTCTATACATGCAAGGGAAGAACCCGTAAAAATGGAAGAGGTACTGAAGTCAGGAAGAGGCTTGATGTCTTTCCAAGAAGTATGAACTTACCCAGAATTAATTTGAATTTGCACAAGTAGCTGCAGAGAATGGTTTTCTCTACTTTCAGGACTGGGAGGTGTCTCAAGATCTGTTTCCCACAGCAATTTTGACTGAAATGTGTCTTCTCTTTTCTCAATTTTCTGTCTTCATTCTGAAGCTTAGAGGAGATCTGTCTGATTCCATATCTGTGGAATACATTTCCAGGATGCAAGACCTGGAAATGCATGAAAAAAAAAATTGGGTGCAATGGTTAGAGTTTACCATTCTTTATTCAACTACAAAGAAACTGGAATGTTTCTAATACTACGATGAGCAGAAAGCTCTGGCTGTTTAACTGCCACTGATCACTTTAAAAATGGAGACATTTGGACCATTTCCCAGATGTCGCATTGTCACTTCTGAATGACACATTGGAAGAGGAAGTCAAATGAGGAAGCGGGTTCAGGAATGGTGCGTGTGTAGTGGGTCCCACTCTCTTGCAGAGACCAGACAGGAATCTAGCAGCTGGCTGGGGGTGGGAGTGTGGGGGGTGTAGTCAGCATGTTGATTTTAGGTGCCTAACTTAGATGCTTACTTCTCTCTATTGCCTATATAAGGAATAGAGTCTGGCAGGCATGGAGCGTGGGGAGCCCGAATTGCCCATCACTGTCTTACTAGTTGTCATGGCAACGAAGGAGATGGTTGGAACGTGGTCCTGACTGACTTGCAAATACATGCCACAGCTTGTGTGCAAGTGAGACAGCTGTACTACTGTACGTATCCCAGCTTGGAGTTCACACTCCTGCTCGCCGACGACTGGAAGGAGCTGTGGTTTGAAGCTGCCCTTTGGAAGCCTCAAACAACAAATCTTTGTATCTCCATCTGGTTTTGCTCTTTGTGTTTTGGGCAAACTTGGGCATGGAAGACACATAGTGCTGCACGAGGCACACTCTCCATCTGCACTCCTCTGAAACTGAATCACTGATGGGAGGGAAATGAAACTGCTTTATTCATGGGACACACCTCTACATGGGGAGATAGCCTTACGAAGGCAACACTGCATCCCATGCCTTCCTTTGTAAATTATAAGACACTCTTTAAGCTCCTTATGGAATTGATCAGTTAATTAATCAGTTTATCTGCCTTTGCCCTACATTTAAATCTAAATCTTTGTGGCAATTCCAGTCAAATCTCTTAAGCTCTGCTCAAAAAATCAGTAAGTGAAAGAACCAGTAGCCTGTAAATTCTCTCTCCCACAAAAAAGGTCTATTTCAGTTATTGAACCATTTGTGTTATTTGGAGATGCTCTTGCACCTGCAGAGGCTAAGTCCACTCTTGATTATTGGAGCAACTGTGCAAGTGAAGGAATTGGGTAATCTTATAGTGATGCAAACTATGTAGTTTACTATGAAGGCATTAGCAAAGAGTTGAAGGCATTCAGAATTAATTTCAGTAATGAGCTGGGATTTCAAATCTAAATACTTGGTTTCTAGCTGCATTGCAAACTCATTCCCAGAATCCACTCTGTATTACTCACCACTTTTTGCAGCCTTTAGCAATAGTAATAGATTTTTTTAATAAATTCAGAGAAAAAAGCAACAGAATTAGATTTCAAGCACAGCTAGCTTGAGTTCAGTTAGGATCCTAACATAAGGAAGCTGCTAAAATCTAAGATTTTTGTTTTGTGCAAATGTATATTCAAGAAACAGCTCTGAAATTCAGAACAGAGGGTCAGGTCAGGATTGCTGTGGTAAGTGTTGAACTCTGGGTTGTACTTGTAAAACAGAGAATGGATTAAAGCCTGTGTGGAGCCTGCATGGTTCTAGCAGATGCTGTAGACTTTGCCTTGTTGCTTGCTTGCTTTGGACCTGACTGTCTTCTCACCTTGATTGAAGCCTATACTTGAACTGCATTCATCTGAACCAAAAATCTATAGTCTCTGGTTGCAAAGCCAAAAATGCAATGGGTGAGTCTTTCAGAATAGTTTTTCAGCTGCTAATTTGTAGATTACCGCTTTCAAAGCCCTACAATGCTTCACGGATCAGGCGGAGGTATTACTGAGATGCAGTTCCACAGTATTTGCAACAAGTTATGTCTCTCAGTTCAGGAAACAGGGAATTAAATTGTTCAGGCTAGTACATGTAGAACTTTATAAGCTTGTGAGAGATTTTTGTCTCTTTCTTGCTTATAGATACTAGGTTTGATGTTAGTGATTTGGCTCATTAATAGCTGATTTACATTTCCCAGACTGAAAATTGCTATCTGACACAAATTTATAAAAGAGCTTCATATTGTGAAATTCTCCAGCACAGTGAATCCTTTGTGATTTTAAAGTAAGGAGTTCGTGATTAAAATTTTAATATAATCACTGCAGTGTCCTGAGATACTTAAGAAAAAGAAAATGTTATTTCCTGCATCTTAGAGTTCATCGTGGTGGATGGATTTGACTGCCATCAATAGGATCCTATCTACTCTGAAAACTAAACACAACACAACAGAAACTTCTTCCCTTCCTTCAAAGCAAGGGAAGAAGCTGAAGGATTCTTGATCTCTGCTGAAGCATGAAGACTAGCATACTACACAGTATTGTCTCAGCTCTGTGAGCTGGATTGTCAGAACAGGTTCTGCAGTTCACTGTAGAAGCAAACAATGGGAGAGGTAATGGTGGGTGTAAAGCTCCATTCTGCTCTCTGAGAAGGCAAGTTTTGCTGGATATTGCCCAGCTTTAACTGGGCAATCATTTGGCTTGCAGCTTACATCTCTAGCAGCTGCTAACTCTGAGCAGGGCTTATGCCAGTAGCTGGGGCTAATGGGTGGCCTTGCTGCACTGCCTTGCTCTCAGTAGGCAGATTAAGAGGGGTTGGTATGGGAGTTGTCACTGGAGGTGATCCTTCCCAAGAGAATTTCTCCAGCAGACAGATCCGAAGATCTATCTCTGCCTTTGCATTGCTGAAGTCATCCTAATGCTCTGGGAAATTGGGAATAAAGACCAATTTAAGAAATTGAGTGCTGTTATTTATTCTGTGATGCCTTTTTTTCTACTCCTCCATAGCTCTGTAGGAATCCTGTTGGGATTGGCTTAAATTTCTCCTTACTGGGAAACTATAGGAGGGTTTTCTGTCCGCAGCCTATACTCTGTAAGTATGTGACATTCAAAATCTCAAATGACATGGCTCATCATAAGCCATGTTGTCCTGCCTGTTATGGAAATGGTTGAACATAAGTCTTCAAATACTTTTTCTAGTGCATGCTGAGTGTTATTATTAACCATGGATTGCCTAGATGTGTTGGTCAGGACTGTCTATTGCAAAGCCAGTGTTGCATTTACACATGCATATACATACATGCAAACTGACCAGCCTGCTGTTGCCTTGCCTGTCCAGTTCTATGCTACTAAACCAAACAGGGTGAAGACACAGGCTTTAACATGGTCTCGTGACTGTCCATGCTATTGAACCTTGTACATGTTTGGCTGGCTTTCAATGGTGAGGTCTCTGCCGGTGCCTGTGCATGGGTCACAGAACAGCAGAGCCTGCTATGGCTGAAGTCTTTGGGGAAAGGTGTTTACCTTGATGAAAGCAAGTCTGCTCTGTCATTAGCTTTTAGAGCAACAGACAAATCCTGAGCCCTTTTTTTTACTAGTAGAGTCTTTGAGTCCACATCCTTCAGAATAGTTTTAAAGCTGCATGTAGACAATTGTGGCCACTGTCGAGCCCCTGCTCCTGTGCGACAGCCATAACCAGCCAAAATATTTTGATGAAACTGGTCTTGTAGGAAATGTATTGCTTTTTTTTTTCCCCTTTTCTCAAATAAAAAAAATACCTGCCATGTTTCAGTGGAAAATGCATCTCCCTGAAGTCTGAAGTCTAGTTCAAATTACAGTCAAGCACTAAGATCAAAATCCCTTCTTTTCACTCCTTTACCCACTCCTTTCTGCAATGGCAGATGGCAACAGCATAAGCAGAGATGTAACCATGAAAGCTTTTTGGGTTTTGCGTCTTGGTGAAACTTGTCAAGACTAGTTCTTCAGGTAATGACTAGTGTAGGACCACCTTGCAGAGCTGTAGAGTCACCTCAAGGAAGGCCAGAAGAAATGTTACTCGGGCATAGAAATAACTAACATGAATGGGGAGGGAACTGCCCTGACCCACTCTCAAATCAAGTGAACTGTGGCAGGGGGGTGCACAGGATAAAGCTAAGCTGATGCAATTGCTTATCAGCTAAGAACCATATACCTAAAATGTCATTTCCCAAGGCCTGCGAACTTTCTACCAGAAAGATGAACATAAAAAAAAATTTAATCTTGAAAAAGCAATTGGATAGAAAGTGAAGTATTTTCATGTGGCTGCTTTCATATGCAAATGTTGATGTTTTCGTCAGAGGGGGCTTTTTAACAGAGTTGTTGAGACATCTTAATGAAGTAAAATGGAAAAATAATAATAATAATAATCTTCAGTTTGGAAGCTTGTGGCATCTACACTACAAAATGGTACCACATTTTACCTATTGATCACATTTGAAGATCCTAGACATGGTTCTAGTTAAGTTCCAAGTGTGCTGAAAATGATCCACAAACATAATTTTCAAGTTACATTATTGCGGTCATGTCACTTTCCAGAGTATCACTAGATTGTTCCTTTATTTTTTTCCTTTGCCAAAGAGGTAGGAGACTGTTTTGCTGCCTGGAAAAATGCCTGCCTAGAACTGGAGGTCCAGATCTTTAACAAGAGTAAACTGGCAAACCCCCCCCTCATTGTAATGGAGCAATGCCGATTTTTGTCAGTTCAGTATCTGGCCCATCAGATTTTCAACTGTTATCACCACAGGCAGAATTCAAATTGACACAGCGTGGGCTAACATGATTGAATACAGAGCAGGCTGCCTGGTTTCCTAAATTATTTTAATAACAGAAAGAATGTAGCTGGAATGCCAGGCTAAGATCTCTACCTGGATAAGGGCCCAGATTTTATTTATAATTTTATTTTTGGTTTTTGTTTTTTTTTTTTTTTTTTTTTCAATAAGCCCATTCCAAAGTCATTACTTTTCCATTGTCATGACATGGTCCTCAGGACAAACGTCTCAGATTCCCCTTGGAGCTGCAAAATCCCACAGCTTCAGGTAGAAAGTATTTCCTTGAATAGATCTCACAGGATAAGGGAATTACTGGAACAGAGATGGAACATACCCATCTCCAGAACTAAATCCAGCTCTGAGATGTATCTGCACCAGGTATTGCATTTCCAGGGCCTTTGGTGGGTCACTGCTGCTGTGAACTTCCCAAAGTCACCTGGCATCCTGGAGCCCACTGACTCCCAGATATTGCACTGGTCTCAGGCTGAAACATGTCTGCATGGGCATGTTTTGAAGTGCTCGCTTTGCACCCATGGATGCCTGATGATGCTGGAGAGAGCTGGGAATGTGCAGCTCTGCGAGAGCTGGGCCATAGCACTACTGAACACTTGCTGCGGGGGCCTGGGTGCAGTGTGAGGTGGATGGCACAAGGAAGGTGGGCTCTTCTCCCGGATGTGTGTGCACTCAAATAGTGTTTTCCTGGTAGGATAGAAACTATATCATCCCATCTGAGCTTCACTGGCTGGCAGAGATCCTGTAACACAGGAGCATGAGCTGGGCCCCTGCTCCCCAGCATGGGCTTTGGACAGGGTGGGTTGAAATGTCTGTAGGAACAGTGATAATCTACACATCACTAAATTTGACCATCGAAGGAGCCAAGTTAAAAACAAAAACATAGCTATTTGATTTCTCCCCTTAGGGAAAAGAGTTGTGTTTTTTCCCACTTGAAAGAATTCAGATATTTTCCTTTCATCTGCCCTTGTGTCTGAACAAAGCTAGCTGATTACTCGATACCTCGGCTCTGATTTGGGGTGTATTTTTTATTCCTCTTAGAGATTCAGGAGGTGGTAAAAAGCCTCATTGTAATTCAGTAATTAGCGTGTCTCCTTCTTCTTTTGACCAGGAATGCAAAGGTATCCTTTTCTGTGAATGTCATTTTCTCTCTGCACTCTTGTATTTTAATTTTCTAGATGTGAAAACAGGAATAGAAGATGAATTAGGTATTGAAATGAAAGGATATGAACATGACTCTCTTCTCCTACATAACTTTTTCTTTCAAAGAGAAAAAACTTCTGTAGTTAAGCAAAATAGAATAAAGGGCTTTATTAATCGATTGTGATGAATAAAATGTTTTTATCCTGCAAGAACTTTACTCAGGAGAACAAACTTAGTTTAAAGTAAATTCAAAGCATTAGTGCGCTTACTTTCCCTGTGTGTTTTCTCCCACCTACCATCCCAGCAATCTGGCTTTAATTCTCAAGTTATTAATCCAGGTTTTGTGGTTTTGGCAGATAAATAACTATTTTATTATGCCTAACCCAGCAGTGCCTAGATGCTTAAGATATTACCGATACACAACTATTAAGCTACAAAGGCAACGTTTGGTACCTGGATGAAGGAGTCTTAGGTGACATGAGCTGGTCTAACTCTGCTTTCAGATACACAGGGATTAGTCTGAAAAAAAAGACATATTTCTTCTTGATGAAAGAGGGGACTTATAAATTGCTCTCATTTGTTTTCTTGGATTGTTTGTTTTCTTTTCTTTTAAAGGCATATTTGTATTTTGCATTACCTGATGGCACAGAGTGTTCTGATTCATCCAAGTTTCATCAGTATTGTGCTTTCTACCTCCTGCCCAATGATGGTTGAGCTGATCTGAGGTTAAAAGCACCAGTGGTAAAATGCTACTGATAGTGTGGGAGAAGGACATATGCTTGCCTGTCCTCTGCTCTGACCTTCTACACTGTGGTACATATGGGAGGAATTCACCTAGCTCAAAGGGTTGGTTTGGGGATTTCTAAAGGATTGCATAATTTCTAAGTAATTCTTCACTTCCCAGAATCACAATGAGTCCCTTCTGGTGCTGATAGCGTTGCCTTTGCAACAGAGAGCATCTCTGTGAAGGAGTTGGGCTATCCTCAGGGGTACCCCAAACAATATAAAAATCAGCCCAGAATGACCACAAACCTCTCTGTTTTCTAGCGCTTACAAATGGTATGTCTTTGCCCTCCCATCATCCAGGAGCAACAGAGGGCTGTGTTTTTTAATTCCCAAGAATCAGGCTGGGACCTGACAGATGTTCATCAGTTCTCTATTTTTTATCTCTGGAAGGTGCTCATATATGGTATGAAGACCTGAGCAGACAATGGGAAAATGTATGATCACCACTTGCCTCAGCTGCAAGTCCCTTGGATGCCTCTGTGAATGATGGATGCCTGGATGCTAGGAACTCTGCTGCTCATCCCAAGTCCAGTGTTTGCCTTGCTTATCCAAGGGCTTCCTGCGACGTCTTCCTTGGTAGTCAGGACAGGGAGCAATTCACAGCAATGTGGCTCAGTAAACACTCTTTTAATGGAAAAAAACCGAGAGACTTTTTCTTTTGTTGGAAATTTTTCCTGAATTATTTTTGTTTAGGAAAACATGATATCATTCTGATGGTAAGAAAACAAACTGGCAGGCCAGCTTTCTGTTACTCCTAAAATATCACCTCCTATTTTTCATTTGAGAATATAAAAGAAGAAAGTGGAGAAATAAAATAGCCAAGACCAAACCCTATGTCTGCTTCTTAGCTTTTGCTGCTTTTTCTGCCCTTTGGCAAGTACTTGAAGAAAAAAAAGAGAAAGAGGGTGTGCAAAAGTGCATGCTTTCCCCTTGAGACATGAAAAATCAGAAATTGAAAAAGGAGAGATTTTTTTTCTTTTCTGATTTCAAAATTACTTTTTTGGGGAAAATTTCTGTTAAATCAACCCCCTATTTTTCAGTGAAGACATTCAAACCATTTTGGCTCACCACATTTCATGGCTCAGCCTTCTCAGACCACAAATTATAGATGTCATAACGAATGTCAAAAATACAGCTGAACGTAATAAATTATATATGCACAGACACAAAGGCAGTCAGTCATATATATGCACACATTCATGTGTATATATAGTCATTTGTGTATGTATGAATATATGCGTATAAATATATCTCTGCATGTGCATGTATGTGTGTGTGTGTGAAGATATAATGTGGACTTGTCCACGCTTGCAAGCAGGAATTCCCTGAGAGGTTCTGCTTCAGGAGTGTCTCCTTTGTCTATTGAGAAGATCCCTTTCCATGCAGTGTTTACCTGTGGTCCCCCCTGTTTTTACTGGCTTTATCAAATGCTCTTTCCAGAAAAAAATCTACCCAGAAGCATTGTGAGACTTGGCACATTTGTTATTTGTGCAAGGAAAGCTTGGAAGCTTTGCCTGTGTCTCAAGAGAGTGGCAATACAGCCTGGAAATCACGCTTGGGGTGCAATACAAAAACTCTCAGTCCTTGGAAAAGACCCTTTCATGCAAGAGTGGGAATGCTTTACACCTGCCAGTACATTTCTCAGACCTTGTGGTGACCATTTAAAGGAGGGATGGTAGCTAAGAGACAAGTTCCTAACCTTGAGAAATGCCTCAAAAGTTGGAATAGTGTGTTGTGCAACATTGCACAGCAGTCAGGCAGAGACAGTAAAGCGGAACTGTTCATTTAGTGGGAGAATAAATCTGAGTTGAATTGTCCAGGTTTATGTTTTGGCTGTATTGGCTGAACTAACCAGCGCTCGTACAAAACCTCTTGAAAAAAAGATCTAACTTTAGGTCTTGCGTGTGAGGTGGTCCCTCATGCTGCTGCCAGTACCAGAGCAGTGGTTTAGTATTAATTCAGAGATCTTTCTCACTTTGCTTCAGATAAAGGGAGAGCTTGAGTGGTGGCCTCTGCCCTCCCCACCTTTTCTCCTCTGCAGCAGACACCTCAGCTGCAGTCCTCATGCATAAGAGGTGTCCCAAGGAGCAAGTTTCTCTACACCTCTGCCTGACAGCTGTGTTGACTCCAAGTGCTGTATCCCCTTCGTCGTCCTAATTTTCCTACGTCCTCCATGGGATAGCCAAGCAGAGTGCGATGTAGAAATCTTTGGCTGAACACTGAGTGACCCTGTGTGTCCTTCCAGCATGACGCTAGGCTCATGGGTCTTTTGGCAGGGCTCTTCCTCTACAGTGCAACTTTGAACTGATGTGTTTATACGAGCTCCAGTTTCAGTACTATCCCAATGGCAATTAGTCCTGGGATGTCTGCTTTGCATTGCACTGGATTTTCAACCCCATCCTGCTTCTTTGTAGCCACTGTTTAAACTCAGGCTAATTGTAATCCCAAAGCACTGCTGAAAATCCAGCTTTTAAGACAGATTCTGCACCCCCTCTTATCACTTCAGGGATGTCTTACTCCTAAGGTAATGCCTACCTAGATGGGTTTCAAAGAGATAGCTCAAGGATCAAGAGATGACTTGATGAGACACTGGGAGAGTCTGCCCTCAAATAGTATGGTTTCAGTCTTCCATGCTACTCCAAACTTTGCAGCAGTTCTTCTGGTTTTCAGCATAGGGCTGTGATAGCAGACCTGCTTTGCATGCTCTGTCATCTCTGGCTAGCACAAGTCCTGCAGATAACAAAAGAACAAGAGTCCCGGTCTCCCACGCCGTTACACCTTGATCCTCCCTTAGCACCCAGCAAAAGGGGAGATGAGCTTCGCAGCATGATAGGAAGGTGAATATGTCTGGCCTCTGATGGCTCAATGGAAAGGGGGGGATGAATGTATTCCTAGAATGAATGGCCTCCATGCACAGCCTCGTTTGTAGCACTGTTATGGTTCTGAATGTTCCTATGCCAAAAAAAAGGCACCTTTGGTTAATGATATTTCTGCATGACATTTATTTTCTTTATACTGTTATGCAACCCTTCATCGACAGGTGGGATCATAACCTTTAGGGTCCCCACGCTAACAGGAGTGCAAGCCCAGTAGTTTTTACCCCTGTTAAATATCAAAGAAGGATGTGAAATGCTATCTGTTTTTAAAAGGCATTTGTTGAAATCTATTTTTGTTGCTGCTAAAAATATGTATTTATTGTGTGGCTAGGAAAGAATTTCTTGGTCTGGCTTAGAAGCTGCTCAAAGTGATGTGTAAATGTGCTTCCAGCCTCAGGTACAAAGCAGGGTCCCTTGGTCTTCAATTTGACCATGCAGAGGTCACTATTGAAACAGCTCCTGGCAAGTCTGGTGTACAGCTATGGAGTTTTCCTTCCCAGTGAGTTGTTTCAGCTACTGAAAAGGAGTTCCTGCTGCCAGGCAGATACTACAGTCACCAGTATGCCCTCCTATGCAAGATAAACACCTCCTGTGTAAGACAGGTGCAAACGCACTGGAAAAAGTCAGGCAGCAAAGAAGGCTTATCCAGACTCAGGACTGAGGCAGGTGTGTGGGTGAGGAAAACAGGAGTTCATGGCTTCAGGAGTAAAAAATAATATCCTCATCTGACATGCAAAGTGACCCTCCCATGGAAACACAGATAAACAGGGATTCCATGAGACTCTCTACCGGGATGATGCCCTCATGAAGCAGCTGAGAAGGGCTCTCCTTGATGCAGCTGAGAAGGGCTCTCCTTGATGCAGCTCATGTACTGTCCCAGACCAGACTCTCCAAAGAATGGGAGTTCCCAGTTACTCACAGTTACCCCTAGGAGGGTTCTCAGCTGCCTTTCGGACATCCCAGTTATCCCAGTTACTGTAGTAGTCCAGGGACTACTATAGGTTTTTGAGGGATTCCCAGTTACTCCGTTTCCCTAATGGGCATGGGGTTGCACTCGGGGTTGCCAGTAACCCCCAGCAGAGTACTTTTTGGGCTCAGGGGTTCCCAGTTACCCCCAGAAGGGTTTTTGGTAGCTTTTTGGGGTTATTGGTTACTCCTATTCCCCCCCCGGAACATCCCAAAGGCTCTTGAGGAGTTCCCATTTTATCCCAGTTACCCCCAACAGGGTACTGGGTTTCCCTCATGTGTTCTGAAAAGCCCTCAGTTGCCCCAGAAGGGTTCTCAGTTGCCTTTGAGGGTTCCTAGTGGTTTGCAGAATTGTTCTGGGTTGCCCTAAGGGGTTCCAAGATACCCTCAGTAGGGTTCTGTCTTACCCTCAGGGTTCGCAGTCTCTCCCGATTGCCCACACGGTTTGTTCCTCCCAGGCAGCCAGGGCAGTCCCTCTGAGGTTGGCATGGGCATCAGCGGTCTTCTCTCATGAGATCATAAAGCTGCCTTCTAAGCACCTCAAGCTGCAGAAGTGGGCAGCAGCGTGAAGCAGAGTGCTTTCAGCAGCTAGTAATGCATAGGAAAGCGGTGCTGGAATCTCGTGGGGAGAGCAGGCTTTTCCCTGTGCCTGGACAGTGTGCTCAGTCTGCAGAGACGCCAGCCAGGTTGGGCAGCTGGGATCAAGGGGGCCCGGAAAGCAAGGAGAGATTATGCCAGAAGCCTTGTGTGCTGCCTGGCTTCCCAGCAGCATCAGCAGTCCCACAGCATGGGGTCTCTCTGCACCACTGCCCTGCAGCACAGCAGCCTCTTTCTGGGGACACAGCCCTGACCCTTCTCTGTGGAGAGCCAAGCAGGGCCAGGCTGTTGTCCCTGTGTCAGGCCCAGAGGTCTTTATGGCCCAGACCTTCCCAATGACCTGCAGGTCTTGGGCCCTGAGGATTGCAGCTGTGCTGGGCATGCATGGAATGAGGTAGCCCAGGGAGCTCCTAGATGGATCCCTGGCAAATAGGTGTCACAATCTTGGGCTTTGGTAACTAGAGTGTTCCCTCTCTTTTAGACAACTTAACACCTACCAGAAGGACAGAGGGAGCCTGAGACTCCTTTTCCTGCTGCTTCCCATCCTGTTCAGTGAGTATCCCTGTCCAAAAATGATTCCCTCAGTCCTTGGAAGAGGGACCAGCTCCTGAGGAAAATAACCATCTCTGACAATGTGACTCACAGCTCTTGGCTACTGGTGCAGCTCAATGACATGGCTCAAGGGCACATTGTGGGTAAGTGCCTCTTGCTGTGGGGAAGCCAACACCTGCAAAGGCCATGGCTCTGCCCTCCTGCCTCCCTTGGGAACATGTGGCGCCTTGTCAGAAATGCCCATCACCGCTGGAACACTGTAGGGGGGAGGCACCTGTGCTCTTCCTCCAGTCTCCTTAGTGGCTGGATGGGGTTCAGCATGGGGTTCCTCCCCAGTGACCTCCACAGGGTGGCAGACTGAAGAGGGGAGCACTTTGTCAGAAGGTGCCTTTGCTGCTTGCATACCTCTTGGAGGTCTGGAGGGTTCAGATGGAGACCCAAATGCTCCTCTGCTGAATGTGGCTGTTTAGGGAACCCAGCCTTTGGGTCAAGGTCTCTCCAAAGTGACTTAAAGCAGCAGGATGTTCTTCCACGTCTACCTAGGGTAGTCTCCTTTGGGAAGCCCTGGCAGTGATCCTCATGCTTGTGGGGTATGTTAATTTTGCAGGAGATGTCCAGGCCTCATGGAGCTGAGCAGGAACTACTGGGGTAAGCACACTTTCTTGCTAAGAGACACACTCTGTGGAGCTGTCTCAGCCAGCTTCATGCTGCCTGCCCTCTCCTTGTGTCCAGGGATCTTGATCTTCACTATCGGTGGTGGAAGGGAGCCATCTGTAAGCAGGAGGAAGGAATGGGGGTGGGGGATGTGGGGTGACCCAAGCCTATAGGACTCTTCTCTGCATGGCATTTGGAGCCTGCCTGCAAAGGCTAGCAGCTGCTGGACAAGACCTGCTTTTCCTTTGTTTTCAGCAAGTCACAGGCCTGGATGAAGCAGGAGATGCAGGACTTCAAGCAGAAGGTGACTCAGGTGTATGATGCTAGGGGCAGCGTACTGCAGATTGTGAGAGAGGTCCTCAGAGACCATGCTGTCCAAGAGGAGCAAACGGAGGTAAACGTGCTGGGGCTGGATCACAGACCTCGCTGTCTTTCTGGACACTCTCCTGTTCCTTTCTCTTGGCACTCTCAAAGTCATCATCTTTTCCGACAGCTCTTGCCTATGGTTTTCTGGCACGATGCTCCTCGGCTCTGTGCCAGGACTCGGTATTCATGCAGAACTGCACCATGTGCCTTTGTGTTCACTGCCATCTTGCCATTCCTACTTTTTCCCCAGGAAATTCTGCAGTTGACAGAGGTAGCAATTAAGAAGGTGCTTGAGAACTATGTTCTGATGCCTGACTGGGCTCTGGAAGCCATAGGTATGTAGACAGAAAGTATCCCTGTCACCCCTCTGTGTATGGCACTGCCCCGAGCTCTGCTAAGCTCTGCTTTCAAGCCTGAGAAATATGTGGTAATGCACTGCTGCTCCTCCTAATCTCTGGGCTGTCTTAGTCAACTTCTGTCCACCTTCATGTCAGGTGCCACCATCGATGAGGAGAGGACATCCAAGAGTTACAGTGGGGAAGGCATGATGACCTGGCAGCTGTCTCTATTCACCTTCTCTTCTGCAAACCCTCCAGCAACAATCTTGCAGGTATTACAAGGGAAGGCCTCACCTGTGGTTCAGCTCTTTGCTTTCAGGTTGGCAGACCAAGTGGACAGCATTTCCTGCTGATGGTCATGGCTTTCTGCTTTCAGCCCAGTATTACCCCGGGCAACTGCTGGCCTTTCCAGGGATCTCAGGGCCATGTGGTCATCCGGCTGCCTGAGCACATCTGGCCAACAGCTTTCACCATCTGGCACATCTCCGAGGCAGTGTCTCCCTCCGGGAAAGTCAGCAGTGCCCCCAGAGAGTTTACTGTCTTTGTAAGTCTTTGCCTTGTGCTTCTCAGAGGGGGCTGGCCCAAGGGAAAAGCCATGCCTGAGATGTGCTTCCTGTGGCAGCTCCTCTCAGACATCTGTCTGGGGCTGGCTGCTGCAAAGCACCTGATCCCCTATGTAAATGTAGGGGTTCTGTGCCTCTGGGGGCTTCTTCTCTGCTTCGTGCCCAAGGATGTGCTCAAAGCACCCTGACCCAGAATCACCCTAAGACTACTGCAAGAGCCCAGGGAGGTGGTGAAGGGTTCCTGGGTTCAGCCTTACTGTGACCTTTTTCTGGTGCCCTGCTTGAGCCTGACCCACTCCCTTTGTCTCTTGTCTTTGAGGGACTGGATGAGGCAATGGCAGAAACTCTCTTGGGATCATTCACCTACGATGTGCACAAGGAGATCGCTCAGACCTTCCATGTGCAGGTACTGCAAGAGCTGCAGCAGAATGCCAGGGAGGAAGACAGGGTTGTCCGCAAGTCCCTGGTGGACAGAGTGCAGGGTATCACTCCAGCCAGCCCTTGCTCTCCCATGCTTCTTGCTTCCGTGGGGAGGATGGCAAGAGGAAAGCAAATGGGGCTTTGCTATGCTGGCTGAGACAGCTGCCCCACCTTAAGGGCTTTCCTTTTTCTTCAGACAGCACAGAGAAAGCAGCAGTGGGAAGGGGACCAGGAAGGGAAACAGTCCCACTAGGGCAGATGGTGGGAGTGAGGACATCTTACCTTCAGTGGGACCCTCCCTGCATCCCATGGCTGCCCAGGCAGCAGTGCTCCTCCAGTTCCCAATGCTCTGCTCAGCAAGCCTCCAGGGCCAGGCCTTTGCTTTCCAAGCACAAAGAGCTCCTCTATGTCCCTTGCAAGGGGACATGTGCTTGCCCTTGCTTCCTCTGTCAGGAGCCCCATTGATGTGCTGTGGCTCTGGCCACCTGTATAATGATGGTTTCCCTCATTCCTTTACAGAAGGAGCTTCCCAGGACCTTTCGTTACATCAAATTCCAGGTGCAGAGCAACTGGGGAAATCCAGAGTACACGTGTGTGTACCGAGTACAGGTTCATGGGATGATGGCAAGCCGAAATAACACCTGTAGGCCCTAGAGCTCCTTTAGGAAAAAAAAAACAAAACAAGGATGTGTGCAGTTAGACTTGCTTATGTTCCTTGCAAATGTTCTTCCAACGATGCTTCCATAGCTTGCACCACTAGTGGGGAAGAGACCTTTTGTCCCTTAGGAAAAAGATACTCATGGTCTGGGCTGCAAAGGACAGGACAGGGGAATGACGCTTGAAGGAGAAGCCCCAGTGGTTCAGCTCCAGCTTCTCAGCGCAGGCTCACTGGGAGAGCAGAATCACAGCCCCAGAAAAGTTCTCCCGCTGCCATTGAGGAAGAGTGAAGCAGGCTTGTCTGCAAGGCCCTGTACCTGCTCTTCTTTCCTAAGCAGTGCACAAAGGGCCTGAAGCCATCCTGGCTCACAGGTGCCCCATCTTCACTGGAGCTGCTTGGTGCAGGAGAGGGGCTTCCCTCAGAGATGCTGCACTGGCTGGCCTCCTGCTGGCTCAGCAGGGTGATGAACAGGGGAACCCTTCTTCAGACAGGTCACACCAATGTGCAGCGCATGGCTGAGCAGACAGGCCAGCAGAATACGGCTCGAAGGGACTGAGGACAGCCTCTCTGGCCATACACTCGGCTCGCTGTTCTCTGGGCTCTGCGTCTTGCCTTGCAGTAAGGGCAGGGCACTTCCCAGCAGCTGCAGGAGAAGGCAGCCCTTCCCTCCCTCTTTTCCAAGGGTACTCTGGACAAAATATCCTGTCCAGCTCTGCTTGCAAATCAGCAGTGGGTCTCCTATTACTCCCAGTTGCCCCCAGAAGGTGTCTCACTAGCTTTTGCGCTTATATCTACCTTTTTGACTTATTCTGGGGAGGTGGTGTCTGGCTTCTGTCTCCCATATTTCACAGAGCAGTTGCATCTGCTGAAACACCAGCACATGCAGACACCAGTGACAGCCCTGTGCTTTGGAGGGACTCTTGCAGGGACATGCAGTTTTCCTTGTTTCCCAGCTGTGCTCCAGAAGCACTCAGAGATCCAGTCAAGGAAGGTAACATACAGACACTATGAGAGTACTTTTCAACCCTTGCTCTTCATAAATCAAAACCCCAGAGTACACAGTCAGGTACTGGCAAAGAGGCAATGCTGTTACTTATCCACAGTCGTACATGGCATAGTCATCTTGCTAGGTCAATAGAGAGAGTTTTCACTTGATCTGAAGGTACTTTGTTAATACTACTGCCTTGTAAAGCATTTAATTTAGGTTTTATACTGGAATGATCAGGTTGTAGAGTCTCACAAAACCCACAAAAAAACTTACAGACCTTTGCACTGAGGATGCGTTTGGGGTTTGACGTACGTGCTGGGTCACACTTGAGATTCACACATTTTACCACGTATGCTTGATGTGCCATACATGTAAAGTCGGCTGAAATGGGTGGTGCTTTTAATTAACTCAATGCTACAACTCTGTCCCACATAATAGCTTTACTCAATCAAAAGGGGCACTGAGTAGCTTAGGCTAAGTAAAGATACAACTTGTAAATATTTCTTTGCTGAATAACCTCTGAGCAACTCCCTGCTCCATTTATATTGCTTCGAGTTTAGGCAGGAAGCATTGCTTGTGGTGCTGAAAATTAGTTTTTTTAAGATTTCTTATAAGGTCTCTAATGCTTATATTTTTAGAGATTTAAAACAGATTGCTATTGTCAGTTTTGCATTCTGAAGGGCATGAGTCTGCGTGGGAATGTCATTTGTGTTGTGATGTGGCTGGACCATGAACCTTATAACACATAGTTTGCTCCGCATTTCACTGACAGCTCTGATGCAACAGAAAAGTCAGAGGGCAAGATACACATTGTATGCAAACAGGAAAATAATTTCTGCTGGGATCTGTTAATAAACGGTAAATAGTTTCACACCTTTGCTGTAGCCTGGTGTCAACAACAACAAGGTGCTATAACAAGAACCGTACACAGAGCAGGGTTCCTGGATAAATTCTTTGTGCGTAGAAGAGATCCAAGACTCTACCTGGCTGCTCAAATACAGAAGCCTATCAAAGAGGAAAAACTGGAATATGAGGAGCATGCATAAGAAACTCATGTTGTCTAAGGCTAAGCAGTGGTGTGATAAGCCTAACCAAAGAAATGAAGGAAAAATGGAGATCTAAACCTGTTTAGGTTTATATCTGTTTATAAATTAAGTTAGTTACACACATTTACCTCAAAGAAGGAAAAGTAAACCAAAACCTGGCTCAAGAAAATCTCAGTGCTTTACAGAATCATAGAATCACAGAATGGTTTGAAAGGTTGGAAATGGTTGGAAAGGACCTTAAGATCATCTAGTTCCAACCCCCCTGCCATGGGCAGGGATACCTCACATTAAACCATGTCACCCAAGGCTCTGTCCAACCTGGCCTT
>WYDI02000828.1:0-40834 GCA_009867235.2 Psittacus erithacus
AGGAAAATAAAAAAAGAAAATAAGCCTGGAGTAACAGTAACTGCGGCCGGTGGGACGGTGAGGGGAGGTGGAAGAGGAGCCTCCCTCTCCAGATCCATCGCCCAGCACCACGCCGGGGTGAAGGGATGGGAAGCACTGCTATGGATAAGAAGAAAGATGCCTCCAGCAGCAGCGGCAGAAAAACCTCCAGCCAGAAGAAACTCATGTTGCGAGTGCACATCCCCGTAAGTGGCTCCTTGCTCTTCTTCCCCTTCGGCAGCTGGCGTGCCTGGAGAGCTGGGGCGTATTTTTCTCTAACATGCAGCGCAGCAAAAGGCAGGGAGAGGTGCTTCCTGTTCTGAGATCTGAAGTTTGGGGGATGCTGGGCTGAAGGGTATCGCCCCTGCAACAGGCAAGTCCTCCACATCTGGGGCGGGTTGAACACGGGGGCTCCCCTGGTCTCTGCCCCACTCTTCAGTGCTGGCAGCTCGGCGTGTAGTGGCCGTGGCATACTGAGGAGTGCGGGTAACTCCGGCCGCATGACTGCTCCGCTGCCCTGGGCTGGGGTTTGGTTCAGCACGTCTCATCCAGGTCACACGCAGATTTGCAGTACGGTTTACCAAACCGTCTATTCGCCCCCTAATGCTGGTCTCAGTACCCCCAGGTTTGGCTCCGGGAACTGTCCGTGCCTGGTAGCTGAATCGCTGTTTAATCTGACTCGTCCCTCTCCCAAAACTAATCCACGTCTGAATTTCCCAGGGCTGGGGAACCCAGAGCGCTCTCGGATTCGGACACGAGCGGTCTGTTTATTGACGAAAGAACAAGGACAATTGCATTGCCACATTGGAGCAGACTAGTGAGCCGTGCAGTCTGTTCAGGGACTGGGTTGGTTTGTGTCTTCACGCTAGAAAGACACGTGTAAGAAACTATAGTATATAGATACAGAATAACCTCAGAGCAGAAGTTACTCTCTATTCCCAGTGAGCACTAAAAAGCTGGCTGGCTGTATCTTTAGCATTTTCATGCCTTTCAAAACTTTGAGTATTGATTTTCTTTACTATTAGGACATTCTTGTTATCTATATAACTATTTAGTGTTTTATTCTCAGTCCTGATGTGCTTTTGGTTTCAGTGCTTCAGGCAAGAAATGGTAGAGTCCCTGCATCTTTTTCTGTGCAATTTGTTTGTTTGTTTGGGGGGTGAGTGGGTGGATGGGTCCAATCTCGTTATATAAAAGTGGGAAACAGTCCTACATGTGTCTCTGCCAGGCCACTAGGGAGGAAAAAGATATTTCTGGTTCTCAGTTTTTCCTTTGTTTTAGGGAAGAATAAAAACTCAAAGCAAATTTATTAGGTGTCTTGAGTGTGTGGAATAAAATGGAGGAGAAATACATGGCTCTTTTGCAGATTTCATCTGTCCCTGGAGAGGAATAGAAGCCCAGGACCCTAAGCCAAACTTCTGGAGCTCTGAGAGTGCATTCAGTACTAGGGGAGAAGGGTCTGTTTCTGCTAACATGGAGTTGCCTGTGCACTTGTGGCTGGAATTTTTAGGCAATAACCTTTCTGTGTTACCAGTAGTACTTCACAACAGGAATGTAAAATACCAAGAATATAAAATGTGCCCCATCAAAGCACCACTCACGCTCTGCACTTTATTCCTTTCTGCCCTGCCTGCTGTGTTGTCTCTGCCATCTTTTTCTCTACCCTCTCACTCTGCCCCAACTAAGTCTAGCCAGGAGCTTTCGTGCAGTTTGATCTCCACCTCTGCTCCACAAAGTTGCTTTTTCTGCTTGCTGAAGAGCCTTAGGTAGTTTGGGAGATACTGCGGTTGCTGCAGGATTTTATAGTATCCATCTGGGGTTTTTCAAATACCTTCTAACCACCAAATAACTGACCACACCAGTACTTACAGCAATTTTCCCCATTTTACAGTTGTGAAACTAAGGTGGAAAATGTGCCTAAGTAACTTGTTTGCATTTAAGCATTACTGACAGAGGAAGGCTATAGCTTTTTTCTAATTACCTCCTTAAGCCTGTAGACAGACTTTCTTCATGACCATTGCCTTAGTTCTGTCCTGGACAGAGCATCGTTAGTAGTGGGCCATATTTTTTCACCTTCATTAATCTCTTGGCTTCTTTGCTATGCAGTTTGTCACCTGGGTACTGGTAGTTATTCAAATGCAAGCCTGCAAATGCCTGATACTGCGCTGAAGTCAACATGAGTTTTATTATTTAGCCAGTTGGAAGCCATTCAAGTTTTTCTGATGAGAGAACACCTTCCATGCTCCCTCTCCATCCCCAAAATGTCATTCTGTCCATTCTGTGTCATTCTGTCCCTTCTGCATCATCCTAGCATTCCTGAAATGGACTATTGGCCCCAGGATATTTCAGGTTGTACTCACTTTTTTTGGTGGTTTTCTGTAATCTCACAGAATTTAAATATGACTCTGCTATAAGAAAGAGCATTTTTCTCATTCTCCTCATTTGGCAGTGGAATCTGCATTTGAAAAGATCCATTTAGACTGGTTTTTTTTTTCCTCTTTCATAACATTTTCTTGACTGTTGTTTTGAAGCATCATTCCTATTATTTTAGCGGCGCCTGTCAGTGGAGCTGTAGTTGTCAAGGGAGCTTTCACCAGACCGTAATTTTTATTTTGTTCATCCTCTTCTTTGTGTTGCTGTGAGATCATGTTTATTGCTGAGACATGTAATTCTTGCTCATTGAGATCTTCAAATTAGGAACAAGAGAAGGACTAACAAGGTCTGAGTAGGAGGGGAGAGGGGAGTCAAGTCTGAAAGAGGAAGCAGTGGGACAGAAAGGTACTGTTGTGATGCAGACTATCCTAAAACGTACTTATTAGTCAATGCTGACTGAAAAAGGAATTACAAAAAAAGGTGAATAATGGAAAATGGGCTACAATTAGGTTAGCAGATTGTGGAATAATAGGCATGTCTGAAAAGAAAGTTGTATGCTTTTCTTCCTTCTCCCATGTATTTTTATTTTTTGGGGTTGCTAGTGACAGGGGAAAAAATGAATCAATTTAAGAAAGCTGGGTTTGTGTCTTCAGCTCTCCAGGGCATCATTTCTCAGGTACATCTTTCTCAAGCAAGTACCAGACATGATAAAGGACGTCTGGAAACACTCTACTTTCACCTTCTTTCTGTGCTCAGTCTCCTTTGGCACAAGTGGCTGGTGCTTGCCCCTTACTTCTGGGAATAATGGTAGGCCGCTATGGTCCTGCCCGTTGGGTTGCTAAACTGCTCAGAACTTGTTATTCACTCACCAAAAGTAAAGTGGGGGCTGCTGTATTCTCTTAGCATGGCAGGGAAGTGTTTGCTAAATTGCTGGACTGATTGAATAACTTCTTGGTTTGTTCATGTGTTCTTTTATTTGTAAAAACATAGCTGACTAGCACACTAATAATTTAGATGGACTGTAACATAACTGCAGGAGCCTTTGTAAAGTGGAGTTCATGCTAACCTTCATCTTTCCCAGCAGCACATTCTGAAGTCTTGAAATTGGAGATGCCTAAATGGAAATTTCTGGTCCAAATATTTTTGAAAGCTGCAATGGATTTGAATAGAAACCTTTGCTCTCTAGATGCATTACGTCTGTAATATGAAGACATTAGCATTATACAATTCCATTTTAAGCCATTAGAAGTTAATGCTTGTGCATTGCTTTGAACAGCTTAAAAACCCTATTCTAAAATAGGACGCAATTGTCTGCTGAGTAGGAGCTCACAGCAGTGAGATCAGGAAGTTCTTTTGTCATCTTGCAAAATTGTTCTAACGTTAACATTGCCATTGTAATGCTGTGTTGCTGCAAAAAAAAAAAACCAAAAGGAGAGATTCTGCTCTTACTTTAAATTTCATCTGGGATAATTCAGTCAGTGCCAGCTGGCAAAGTTATGTTATATTTACCAAGGGCAACTGTAGGCAGAACTTGTCTCAAGAGCTTCGCCATGGCAAGTGCCAAGCACCTGCGGCATCTCCCAGCAGGTGAAAATTGCAGAACCTTGGCACTTCCTTGGATTTTTCCCAAATACATCACAAGGTGACTTTTTTTTTTAAAAAAAAAGACCAAAGGGAGGTTTTTTTCGCCATAAGGAAACAATAACATCTGCAAATGAATATGGAAACATCTTTCAGTTCAGTGAAGCGGCTGTTGCCTCTGGTGCTTCAGCCCTGACAGCAGAGTTGATGCACTAGAAGGATGCTGTTGGAGATCATGATCCTTTCTTTCCAATATCACACAAACAAACATTTCTGCACAGTTTATCCTATTTCTCTGTCAGCTTCTATGATTTTGAACAGACTCCTCAATGTGCAAATTTATTGTTGTTTCCAAGCCTGTTGTTATGTCAAGATGCCAGGCTGAAACATCTGATGGCTTAAATATTTCTAACCCAATAGATGACAATGATGTTCTGACAGCTAGTGTTGGCTCGGGCTCTGCCCCTCCATCTTGCTTTCCACACTTGCAAACCATTAATGGCTACATGCATAATAAATCACTATGAAATGATTTTGTTCTATCATAGTTTTTCCAGGGTGCTTCTCATCTCCTGGTAATTGCTGGGTGGGCTGATGAGAACAGCGCTTCAGTCTAGGGATCACTTTAGGAAGCTGCAGATGAGAAATAAGCTGGCCGATTCTTTCAAAGGAGATAGGGGAATTGACTTCCAATGTGCTCTAGAAATGAAAAGAATGTTTGTTTTCTTGGGAAAAGGAGGTTGCAGGAGAGGGACACAGAGGAGAGAGAAGTGTTTCCCTACAATTAAATCTGCAATTGTACTCCCTTTTGCTCTCATAAGGCAGACTCTGAGTTGTCCTGAGCCTCTGTGGCCTTGAAGTTTAAATTTGGATTTCTCTCTAAAGGGCTTATAATATGTATATATGTATTAAATGGGCAAGAGGTATTTGCTCAGGAGTGTTGAGATTGCACCTTGAATCTATCTGATGGAAAAAAAAAAGGTTTCCTGTTTGCAGTCACAATAGCTGTCGCTGCAATTAAAGAAGCTCTTAGTCTTTTAGGTTTTAAAGCATAACACAAACTGATCATAAGCTTACTGAAAAATACTGTTTCTCTAAAACATCACTTCTTCTGGTAGGAGATTCTACTCCTAAAGGGTCTCATCCAACCTCTTTTCTTTATACCTGGTGAGCCTGTGAGGGCTGTGGGCTCAAAGGAATGTGAATTACCTTGGAGGAATAAGTCATGAATGTGAAAGGAACCTTATAGAAACGTGGATGGTGAGACTTCTGGCCTTAGGAAAGGTTTCTCACAACGTGCTTTTATTAGTGAAACAGAAGATCCCTAGAGGTATCAGGAACAAAGTGGAAAGTGCTGATCACCACCTGGGAGGTTCCAGTGCCTGTTCACACACCTGCAAGGTTCAGCTTATTCCCAGTTTCACCTGGACACCAACCTGCATTCAAGGCAGCTGCTCAGATGAGACCAAAAGCACAATTTGACTCTGAAGACAAGATTCAGCAATCATTTTGTTCATGATATGCTGACAGACTTAGATAGGTGTGCCTGTGTGCTGGCTTAGCAGGGCTCATGGGTGTAGAAAGGAGTCAAAGCTGTTGGCAGACCAAATTATGGACACTGATGTTGACTGAAATACTATATATAATTCTTATCCCTTTGAAGAAGAGCTGACTTTATATCAAAAGACATCCCATACATAGGGAATAATGAAAGAGCAGAGCGGGTTGAAAGAGAAGTGAAGCATCGAGGAAGATGTAAGCAGCAGACAGGAGATGTCACACAATATGTCTGTCTGACATAGAAATTACCCCTCTCTGACTTATGTTACACTTATCTGATCAGCAGGCTTTAACAATTAGCCTGCTTTGAGGGTCTGATCTGGTTGCAGAGGACTCTTGTCTCAATTTTCTACTATTGTTTGCACTGAAGACACACTGGAGAAAGTGTTAATGCCTAACAAATAGGGAAAGTTATGCATGTCTCCAAAGACAAAACCAAAAAGCAGCTTGAATGTATCTTGAATGGAGTATAGGGTTTTTTTCTTCTGGAAAGGAGAACTTATATATGCACATGAATGTAAGATACCATCAATAAATATAAAATATTATTGGTGGTTTGATGGTACAGCACTATGCTGCTACTGAGCTATTTCTGGTACTAGCAATGAGTTGAAACAGTGATGTATATGACATTTTCTGCTGCAGAATGATTTTTGTGTTTATTCTTTAGGTAGTTGTAGAAACTGGAATATAATGCCTCAGTTTAGTGTTTGCTTCTGTAATACTCACTCTCTTAAACTGCTTGCATATAGCTACATCTGAAATCTTGCAAACATGAAAGCATTATTTACACCGTAGAGAACCAAAACATAACAGTACTTCAGTGTTTGACACTGAGGATTCATAGAATGGTGTATAATGTCCTTTAAATTTTCATATAATTTAGCATGATGGTAAATTATATTCTGTAAGCGTGACTTAGTGGGATGCATAGCAAATGCATTGCAGTATGTGTTTCATGGTTGTCATTTATATCACACACCATGACTGTTCAGACCTTACGGGCATTATTGCAAAGGGTGCTGTGACCTTCTTCTCAAAAATGAGAACCTATGTCATAAGCTGAAGACTTAATCTATTTTTGCAATCACAGCAATATGCCTTTTTTTAAGCTGCTGGACAACACGTGCATAGATCTGGAGTTTCATTAGGAGGAAGTGTGAACATTATAAGCATTATCTGCCATATTATGAAGACTGTATTTATTCACAACAGGCACTGGGCAATTTTCAGTCATCTTTCTGTATCCATAATGCTGCTGGAACAATGAAAAGAAGAAAATGCTTCTGCAAGCTGAAGAAAGAAAGGTCAGAGTGCTGGCTTACAGCACAGCAAAACACAGGCTTTTCATGCTCAGTTGTAGACTCGCTGGTGGTCTCTTAAGACTGACTGAAGTCTGGATCTGGTTTGTGGAAGCTACATGCCTGTCTATTCCTTTAGAAGAGTTTGGAAACATGTTTTCCATGGAATTAGAGAAATCAGTAGTTGGTGAGCTAGATCATGGGTAGAATTTGAATCCAAGCATGAAGAAACATTTCAGTGAAGACAAGGTCTCCATAGAAAAGTTGTAGTTGCAAGAATTTGATGGACTTAAACAGGTGCCATTAGCATTGCCTATAGCCTGTTTAGTGGAAGAGATAGATTGTTACCAGCATACCACTTATTTTAAATGGACTATACATGAAAATTGAGAAGGAGACCTGGAATTATGCACAGAATCCTAAAGTGTATTGTAATGACTCTATTTTTGCTACCTAGCCATAAGGCCTGTCAAGTTTCCGCAGATTTGGGACCATTCTATACCTTTAAATACATGTGCATTTGATATGCTTGCTATGCCTGTGTTGTCTTGCTTTTGGTTATATGGTCTTTAAAAGGGGTAACTGCTAACAAGCGTTTTTACAGTATCAACGAATAGTTTAGGTTAGAAGAGACCTCTGGATATTGTCTAGTACAATCCTCATGCTCACCGTGCAGTCAGCTATAGCAGATTCCTCAGGATTATGTCCCATCAGATTTTTAGTATGTCCAAGAACAGTGACCACGCAACTTCATTGCTCTAAAGGAATGCATTTGGGCAATTGAAAGCTCCTTGAGACTAAATATTGTTAGGGACTACACAGACACATTGAATTTAACTCCATATTTTGCTGGATCTTGTCCCAAAAACATGGTGTCCATCTGGGGAGTGAATTGGATTTGGCTATGTAGTGTAGAGACTTATATGGAAAGCATGCTCAGGGGTAGGAGTTGAAAGTGGAGGCAAAACAGTCACAACAAGGCTTGTGGAAGAAAGGGACAGTAAAGAAAAGATAAAAAAGGTGCTTAGCCAGTGTTATCAACATATGCATGGAAGTTTGCCAGCTTCTCAGTAGAGCATTGCATCTTCTGGAATGTGGTTTTCATCATGCATTGTCATTGCTGTTGCTTAAAATAATTAGAGGGGGATTTGCTGTTATTGAGTATTAATCATAGCTTCTGTGTTGGAAGTGTGATCTAAACTAAGAAGCATGAGGAAAGACAGTTCAGGGATAAGAGAAGTACATCACCACCTAGCTGTTTGAATCTCTATCTGCTGTATTGCCTGAGGTTGGGCAGAGGAAAGTTCTTGATGTAAGCTTGGCATTGCTGAATGGCTGAAGCTTGAGCTTCATGAATGATAAACTTTTAAAGTATCATCATGCCATGTTGAAACACTAAAACGTCTTATGGGATGTTCTTTCTGTCCATGATTTTTGAGCTAGATATCTATGCATGCATAAGGATACATATGTTAGTAAAGATAAACTCTCTGAAGAATTTAAAGCCTGGATAGGTTTTATCAACTGGAGGCACTTGAGAGGGAATGATGTTGTCCCTGCAGCAGTGATATTCAAGTAGATGGTTTGAGTTCAAGCAACTTGTCCCATCTTGTACAGGAGTGTGACTATTGGACTCATGAAGTCTCAAGACCTAGTTCACTTAACCATTAGCCCAACTTTCTTCCTATGGTATTTGTTCCATAAGAGTCCATGTACTAGCTCAACATAAGTCAGCAGTGATGGAAAGTATCTTCCTTTTTGCTTTTTGAAAATATGTGTGAAGTGAAAGGATCCCAGTCTAATGCCTCCAGACAGTTGCACTGTTTCCTAAAATGACAGTGTTAGGACTCTTACGGCAGTCTGGTCAGGAAGACAAAGGATTGAGTATATTACATAAATTAGAGGAGACTACATTAACTTCCAGCATCATAAGTGTTGCTTCAATGAGTGTACCTAATTATCACACCCTCCATGTGGCTCATGCGGCTGCTGAAATTTGTGAAACGTTAGCTGTTTTTTTCTGAATAGCTGGTGGCACATCAGTTGTAAAGGTCTTGAAATAAGGCATCTGCAGCTATTCAGCATGTAGTTATTTATAAATTCAAGCAGATGGGGTTTGGGACATTCAAAATAGCACTTCACCAGCCATGTTCAACCTACAGCACCCTCTGAAGAGTTTGCAGGCATCCTGTCTCTGTTCCTGCACTGTGCTGGCTTATTCTTCCAGTTACTGGAGCTGGGCATTCACCAGTACTGCTGTCAGCTAATGTATGACAGAAAATAACAGCATGGTCTCAACACTGTTCCTGGATAGTCCTTCCACTAATGGACTCATTAGTGGATCAACTCTACATTTTTATGGGAAAATGGAGAGCTTCTGCTGTCTGAAAAGTTGAGCCAACATTTATTCATAAACATAAAATTTATGGCCTGAAATGAATGGAAGGTAGAAGATGTTATTCAGCTGTTCTCTTTGCCCTTTTATTTAGCTAGTTGATGTTAAAGGTAAATACTAATTAAATAGACTCCTTTTAGTTGGATTATGATTAATTATACATTTTCCTTATATTTTTTATGCTTTTGAGAGTGACTGTATGTGCTCTAAGCTATGCAGAGGCAGGAGGGTACATGCCAGCATTTTTCTTTATAAAGTAATACCAGTAATTCCAAAACTGCAATTACTTCAGTTCTTTTTCCTGTATTGTGTACTTGGAATTCTGGCTCATTTCATTGTGGCAGACCTGTGGAGGCATCATCAGCTGTCATGCAAAGGTTGCTGTTAAATGAACTCTTTTGCTTTTCAGCTTTAAACCCCTGAAGTCATTAAATGAGGAAACATGCCTTACTTAACTGCGCACAGTGGTGGGCTAGTCTCTACTACTTGATAAGACAAAAATGGTTTTATCCAGTATTCATCAGCTGTCTTGGTGGACCTCAACCAATAGTTACCAAAGCAAAGCAAGCTGCTGTTCAGCAGTTGGCTTTATTAACAGACTGTGCAACCATCTTCCTATCCAACCATAGTGCTGAATAAAACGTGTTGTCTTACAATGCCTGCTTAGTTAGCTGACGTGTTTTGTTTTCATGGTGTACATTGTGAGATAAAATGAGTGAGTGGTAATTTGGTAAACTCTAGTAACTCATTCACTTTTGATGTCTATCTGCCTATAATCTGAGATCTAAAAATCTGAGAACAGCAGATGACTAAAGTTTACTTGAAATGCCATTCACAAGATCAATCCTTGAGGAAAAAAAAAGAAAGAAAAAGTGCTAAGAAGCCTAGTAGTTCAGAGAAATGGGATTTTCCAAAGAATTTAGGCACATTAGGTCCCTTTGCAGTATTTGAAGATCCTGCTAGTCCACTTGCATCAGGATGCCCTTAAATACATTTGCAAATTGAGCTTTACGTCTTTCAACCTTTCAAGATGCCATTTTTTCCTCTCTGCTATTTATACCTGCATTAAAAAAAAGAAGCTGATTTTCCTACTTTTCTATTCTCAATAACAGTCCCTTGTACCTGATAGCTAAAATGGGGAAAAAAAGAAAAAAAAAAGAAACTCAAACCAGAGCAAAAACCCCAAGTCAGCAGGTTGTTTTTTATGGAACAGAGATTGAAAGTAATACTAGGAAGTAATTTGGGAAGAGATAAATAGCAGTTGTTCTCTTGATGGCAAAGACCAAATGTAATCCTATGTGTTTACAACCTTAGAATCATAGAATAACAGCTTGGACAGGACATTGAGGATTATCTGGTCCAATCCCTAAGTACTTGGAGTTCTGTCTCCTTTCACTGTGGCAGACCTGTGGAGGCATCATCAGCTGGCATGCAAAAATTGCTGTTAAATGAACTCTTCTGCTTTTCAGCTGTAAAGCAGTGAAGTCAGTAAAAGAGGGAACATGCGTTACATAACCATGTTTGACTGGGAGTGACCAAGTATTAGATATGATGAAGATTTCGGAAAGGTATTCCTTTTCTGTTCCCTTCAGATTTTTACCGGAAGTTGAGGGAAAAGCTGCAATAATTTAAAATTGAGAGATTTTTTTATTTATATATTTTTTACCTCTGTAAACATAGTCTTTTGTAGTCTTGTGAACTACTGTAGTCATTCAATGTGTTTAGACTCACTGTGGGTAGTTATTTCAAATTTACTTTCAAATAGAAATGTTTTAAAAGGAAAAGTATATTTCACTGCCATAATCTGCATATACTTTTTGTCAGCATGTTTGTGAAGCATAGTTATTTGGATTTAAAGGTATTTGGAGTTCTTCAGAGTTCCGAGTCAGTATCAATATTGCTTTGAGGACTGCTGCCAGTTGAGGTAACTGGAGAGCAATGAGAGAACGCATGGGAGCTCCTCTGGTTGTGAGAAGTTCATGGGGTAACCAACTTAGTCTTTGAAATTTCTCCATACATTATCAGCTGTAAAACAAGCTTCTAGTCTTGACTGTGTTTGGGTTGAAGTAACTGAACAAAAGTCACACATGTAAAAGTGAAGGCTGGTCTTATCAATGGCAGTGATCAGTATAGGCACTTTAATGGATGTGAATTGGAACACACAGGCTGAACATCTGGGGACATATGTTTGTGCATCACCTTCTCCTGGAGGAACGGTAAAATCTAATTACTTTGGAATTTACTAACAAAATGGAAGGAAATATTAAGTATACACTCTAAGGAAACATCCATTTTCAGAGAAGATACTTTTGAGGGTTCATTTCCAGAGAGCAGTAGGTACCTTTGGCTGTGTTTTATGGTCTTGAATATCCTGCGCACTTGACTAAGTTAATTTAAAAAACATGTAAGGCCACAAGTGCAGAGCCTGTGTGTGTGAAGGGGAGCTGCCCTGTGTGCAGCTGTTTACTGTAAACTACATACATTCAGTGTGTGTGTACAAGTGGGTACAAGCTGGCAAATTGCTCTTGTTGCAGAGAGATGAACTGTGATGAAAAATGCAATAGCTGTTTAATTACTTCAGAAGAAAACCCCAAACCCAAAAAGATTATGAATATGATTCTGCTGATGTTAAAACATCTGTATTCAGTTTCCAGCTGTATTAATATTATTTTCAATTTCATATCCTGTGTTTTAATGTCACAAAACAAATACAACAAGGAGCTGACTTTGTATCTTGATCTTTAGGCTGTTTTCATTTCTGGTGGGGTTGGGGCTTTTTGGTTTACAAGACTAAGTAGTTTAAAGTTCAATCACCTGTTAATCAGCAGTCACCAGCTTTCTTCTTCCTTGTCTCTTCTTCCATGTACACGGCTACTGCTGCAAAAGGCCTCCAAACCATGTCATGTCAAATAATGCATGGTCTTCAGAGCTCACTGGGGGAGAGAAAAGTCTGGGAACAATGTGAACAGGCACAGCCAGACACTTCCACTAATTGTGGATGTGGACGATGGAATTACAAAAGCAGGAGAGAGGGGGGAATGGAAATATGTCTTGATGTGGAAACGACTGTGTAAAAACAAATATGCCTGGGCTTGCTCATTGGGTATGTACATGTTACACAGGAGAACTCCCACAACAGGAATCCTCTGCTTTAGTCTGCCCCTGCCAGATAATTTTTAGAAGGTTTCTTTTCTAATTTATTTACCTCTGGAGGATGTCTTGGCTATCTGGGGATGTGGAATTCATCAACCAAGAACTGTAACAAGTAGTGACAATTTACTGCTGAGCTAGCTTGAAATTACCTATTAATTTTTGGTTCTGTTTATTTTCTTGCCTAAATATTGGGAATGGGAAATTTAAATGAATTAATTATTAATATAACATGCAAGTAGCAGTTCAAAATATATTCTACTGAGTTAAATATCTAAGTGACTCCCATGCTGTGTCCTCTAACCAAAAGCAGGCTGGAGTGCTTTGCAGATCAATTATGTGGAATAAATAAATTAGAATAAAATGACATATTTTGAGGTTTTTATTCATAATGAAAACCAGATTTTCCTCTCAAGAACTGTTGTGCTGAAATATCTACACTGCATTTTGCTTAAACTCTGAAAAAAACAGGTAAAGACTGGTGAAGTGATGACCATTTGGTAAGATGAGCCTGAAAATGAAACATTTATCCTATAAGATGGGAGCCATATGAAATTATGAACAACTGAAAATGCAATTAGTAAAGTTAGTGAGATTCATAAAGTAAAATCAGTAGATTTATACTTTGTTACACAGTGGAACTTTAGCTACAGAGGGAAGCCACCAGTCCAAGCTGAGTTTTGTCATCCCCTGGCAATGAAAATACGTCTTTACATCAAGCAAACAGAAAACACAAGTGATATGTGGGGCACTTGCATGTTAATCTAGGCCTGAAAGATTGTCATATTTACACTGAAGAGAAGATATTTCTGAAGTGAAATGCAACAGCTGCAACTAGTGATCAGCACGATGGAACACAATTGGAAAACAGTCCAAATGTCTAACTGAACCTATTATTATTATCAACACAAACTATTATGGAGGCAAGAGGAAAGAGAATAACCAGCAGAAACACCGATTTATTGATTATATAATGGACCTATCATTAGTAACTTGATTATGCCAATGCAATCACTTTTCCTCCAAGACAGATACTTGTTCTTACCAGGGCCAATTATCTTGAAAAGCAGTCTGATTATGCCAGAGTGTGTTTCAAATGGAAAATGATAACAGAGTTAAGGAAGATGGAAAACTATTTACTGGTAGAAATATGATTACTGATAGCGTTGCAGGAACGTGACAATGCAGAAAGATAGGATGGTTTATGCAAGGACTTAGATTTATACCTTTTTAGTTAAAATTATGTAAATTCAGGGTTGTGAAAGTTATCACAAGGCCAGCCCTGAAGACTGATTATGGCTCAGAGCACAAATCAAGTTCATGATATAAAATTTCCCACAACAGGATTGGCCTTCCAGCAGTTACCATTGAAGATATTTGCCATTGTAGTGTGAAAATCCGACTTCCTGGCACTGGGCTGGGAACTTTGTTTCACAACGATCTCCTAAACTTCTTTGCTGACTAAGACTGATTTTGAGCACATTGCCAAAAGATCTTAGTTTCTCAGTCTTCTTCTCGTTCTTCCAGTCTTCACATTGGATTTTTCTTCATTATGTGTTCTTACTTTTGTAATCCTGTGATTTCTGAAAGCCAGGAAAATAATATTCCTTTAGCAGTATTCTCCCAGGCAAAAGCACTAGCTGCTAGCTCTAGACACAGTTTCTAAACTTCTTCACAGTCACAAAATACAAAGACCACAAAAATCAGTCTCACAGAGTTCCATGTTGGGTCTTTATGGAAAGGTATTTTAGTTTTGTGTACATCCCTGAGACATGGACAAACTTTAGCAATGAATATTATCAGAAATTTTGGTGACTTTGCTCAAGGGTGGGGTATTTAATGCTAACACGAGTCACAGAGCTCGTGCTGTTTCATGGGGGATACTCACAACTAGCATTTGAGGGGATTTAAAGAATATTGTTCTGGTTTAAATGACTTGTTCAGTGCAGAGCAGGGAGCAGCTGAAGCTGCTGGAAGATTTCCAGCTGTATGAGCTGCTCATCACTAGATATGCTGGGTGTGATTCTGGTGTTACTTGCCTTAGTGGAAATATGTTCCTTGTCATCACTGAAGCTGCTATTATCTGTAGGGTTGGAGCTGGAGGGACTATTTCTGCATGAGATGAAAATGTCAAGATTTCATTATTGCTCTACACAGGTTAGAGGGGTGGGAGAAGGAATCATGTAAAGCTTCTGAGTGTATGAAGTATAAATGAGCAAAGTATAGTGTACTGATGAACGCATCAATGGATACCAAAAGATCAGTACTTTTATTTTCAATTTTGCAATAATTCAATTTGACAAATATCTAAGCTTCTGCTGGACGTTCTGCTGAGCACTTTCTCTCCTTGCAGACAACTTTTATAGCACTGCTTACTACAAATCTTGCTACACTGAACAGGAGTGTGCAAAGTGCCTGATAAAAGAGATCTGCAATGGAAATGGGAGAGTGAAACCAGGGTAGGGTGGTAATATACGGCTATGCTATGATTCATTCTCTCTGCTATTCTGAGAGTGCTGTAGCTGTAATTCTGTAGCTGTGGTTTCGTCCAATGGTCTAAACAGGGAGGCAGGTAAGAGGTTGAACAGACTGTGAGCCAGAAAACCTAAAATATCTCTGTGAGTACTGGCAAGGTGCCCAGATTGGAATTAATACGTTCAGCCTTTCTCTTTCACATCCCCCTTGTAAAGGCAAAATACAAAAAGACCAAACCGAATTCTGACAGACCATATTTTGTTTAAATAGAGGTCTGGTAACTATATGAGATCAAGAGACAGTTGTAAGTCTAAGAAGCCCTGTACTTTACATGGATTTATAGCAGTCATTTGCAGAAAATATGCCTTTGTGCACAGGCTGAGGATTTGTAAATTCAAACTGTTTCATTTATGTCTGCATAACATATGAAGTTTTATAGATGTAGTACATATACTTGGTTAGATTTTTTTTGTTAGAATCATCATGGTGATTTAGTTAATGTTGTTTTCTGAGCATCATGCCAGACCTTATCACAACCTATTTAATAGAAAAAAATCCTTCTTTTATCTGTCCCAATTTGCATACAGGCCAGTTCAGAAGGAAGCTTGACTTTTCCGAGAAGCTTCCAGAAGTTCCAAGAAAGGTTCGTTTCCTTATGGAAATTAATTAAGTAGACCTTAAGAAGTTCATATTTTCCTTTCCAGGGTACTCTTGTTATTCAGGCTTTCCGTTTTTCAGGCTTTTCAGCACTGCTGTCCATGAGTCTGACTCTGTGTTATTTTACTGAACTGTTCAGAAAAGGATCTGTGTTACCAGTGGAGGGACAAGACTTATATCTGATGGCTGGAGCTGGAGTCCTTGGTCTGGCACATTGGTTGGGCTGCGCACGAGGTTGTAACTTTGGGGAGGAATTTAATTATATGTTTCGGCAATAGCCATAACATTTTCTTGCCCTTGACTTTTTACTGTTGGCAAATTACATGAAAAGCATCTGTGACTGGTGCAACATATTTATATATTTTATGTATAACTTCAAAGCAGAGCGGGTACGAGTGTTCATCTCAATTAAGTCTCTTCCTAGTATCTATATTCATTAAGCTGACTATAGGAATTCAGTCAAACATAAACTCAGCTATTGCTAGTAATTCACTAACAGATTCATCTAAAACTTTGTCCAAAGCTTTAGATTCTTGAATCAGGTTGTGAATGTCTCATTTGCTCATTAGTCCAAAAATACACAGTCAATTTGGTGGTTAAAGGCAAGTCTAGCCAGACTGCAGGCAACAGTATAACCTCCTAACCACAAGCTTGCTTTATCTTGGATCCAGCTGTGCTTCTCTTTCCACGTGTCAGGGCTGTAGAGGAAGAGGATATCCTTGAAGTCTAAAACATGGAAGTCTTGACCCTAACAACCTGATGGCTTTGTTCTTGATCTTGAAAGGAGCATGTAGCCCAGACAAAGCACTTGCTCCACTGATCTTCTGGCAGTTAGTTACTTGGCTGGGTGCAGAGTATGAGGAGTAAACTCTGGAACTGATGCAACTCTTGTCATGTAAAAAGCTCTGAAGTGCTTCCTAAGTTATGTTTTGCCATATATGACTGACGCATAAATAGATCTGGAACGGAGAGCAGTAGGTGTTTCACTGGTGCTTAACAGCGCTAGGAAAATTCATGCAGGAATTAAAGAAAGTTACTTCATCTGGAATAGCTGATAGGGAGGTTTTTACCAAAAAATTGTAATGTGTGGAATAGACTTTGGAGTCGAAATCCATTTTCTAAAGGAAAGTGTGAGATCTTGAATGGACATAAGTGGATTACTTTTTTGTGTCTAGAAAAAAACCCCATGGTTTTGTTCATTCCGTGTAAACTCATGTGCCTTTGTAGCACCTTGCCTGCCTGCACTGGCCCTGGTTGCGAACCAATTAATACCAATGCCCTCATTGCTCTGAATCCAAAATGTAAAATATCACAAATCATCAGACTGTTAATTCTCAGCTACATGCAAGATTCTCACATTCCCCAGTCTCACCTTGTTATTCATATGCTATTCAGTTTATCCTCTGCAGCTCATAGCTCTTTTCAGACAAGAGTACCCTCTAATATCAACCTTCTGTGCATTCAGGTTTTCACTTACACCTTAAGCACAAGGAGACCTGCTTTATTTGAATTTGCCAGAGAAGTGGACTTTTGGAGGACATCCAGGGTTTTATTGCTGAGGTATTTGATCCAAGTATTTGTTTTAAAACTCTCCTCAAAAGCAAGCCTGGTGAGTCAATGTAATAACCCTAATGCACTGCCCTTCTCTACCTCTTTCCTTCTGCAAATTTCAGAATGTTTAGGAGACATGGTAAATAATACCTACTTTGCCTGGAAGTATCATTATTTGTGATTTAAAGCTTGAAAAGCAAAAATACAAAGAGTAACCTACCCAAGTCTATAGCAAGCTGGAAAGTAGAGCTCAGTGGCTGCCTAGTCTCATACATAAGCTTAAAAACCCATCATGCTTTAAGCCAGATTAGCTAACTCAATACCGGCAGATGTCTTGGCACATTCTGTTCCTGATGCTGCGCTGACTCTGTATGGAGCTTTTTATATATAAGATCAACTATAATGAGGCTCCCTTTGGCCTTAGGAGTTTATTTGTGATGAGGTCTGTTGCCAGACTCCTGCATCAATGTATTTACTACCTTCTGTTGTGGATGGAGTCAGTTTGACCCAGTTGAGACAGAATCAGATAGTACCATGAGCCTATGGCTCCCCATAAAGCATCCCTTCTCTGCCATTCATTGTTGGTAAAGCTGATGGAAATAAGCCAGTGTTAAATAAGGGATGGGAAAGTATAGCCTTGCCTTAAACTGAGTACAGCTGTTCTTTTGTTACTCCGGTTGTATGCAAGGGCAAGCAGTGTTTTGGCATGCTCTTGGCTCCATAAAAGCACTGCTGAGGGAGCAACAGAAGTTACTCCCACTATTGTAAAAGACAGGTCACCAGACTCCCAAAGTTACAGCAGCTGATCCCTCTGGAGAGCCGGCTGTTTTCTATACCCTGGGAAGGGCTAAGGAAGAGCATGCGCTACAAAGGACACCCTTGCCGTGGGAACTGTGATTTGAACCTGGAAAGCTGGTGACAGATCAGTTAAGCATTCTCCCAGTAAGGGTCTGGTTTTTCTAGATGTGATAAAAGTAGTCTTCTAGGTGACAGAGACAGGTGAAAATAGGGACCATGGTGATTAAATGCTTGAAATGCCAATTCTGTATAATTCTATATTCCCTTTCCCATCCATTTCAGGAAGTTTGGTAGAGGTTTTTTGGTTTGTTTTTTCTTTCTCTGTCTTGTTTTGCTTGTAATTTCACTTTTAAAGCTTTTCCTTCCTCTTTCTGAGCTTCTGTTTTCAATCTATTTAAAATAAATTTCTTTCAGAAATGGTGTTTGCTTGCTTGTTTTTCCAGGTTATTCAGTAGGTTACATAGCTAATTTCTAGTTGTTGGTTAGTTTACATATGTAGGATCATCTTGATTCCTCTTTGGAGTTATTACATAGCTCTTCATCAAATCTCAAGGCATTTGAGACTCTCGTACAAGTAAATGACAGATTTTTATGAGTTGTATCTCACGTTTGTCATGTATCTATGTATATGGGTGTGCCTTCATACACCCATATTTCCATGTGTATTTTTGCATATTATTCTTGCAACACATCTTGTGTAAGGATTTTGAGAAGGACCAGAAGAATGGCTTTAGGGAGCAAGGGCTTCTTATGACAAGTTTAGTATGTTTTGATGCAGGTTTAGCTAAAGAATATGGTTGGCATACTCTGAACACTAAAAGGGTCACTGTCTGACATGTAGCCACATGTTGTGTACCAGTCTCTTTCCAAATTTGGAAAGAAATTCAAAATTAACTTTTCTGATTCATCCTATATTTTTATGTTAACCCTCACATTATACATAGAATAACTCCTTTCCAGATGTCCGCAGCCGTTCCTGATCTTCCAGTCATTAGACATCTGAACTGTTTCTGTTCTGCAGATCTGTCAGATATTTGGTCTCCACAATAGCAGCAGAACTTCTTGAGATGAGAAAAAAAATACCAGAAATAGTTATTATTCCTTTCCCTTTTTGTTCTAAAAGATGCCTAAAGGAAGAAGGAGCCTTCTTTAACATGCCATTTGTTTCGATTTCCTGTTCCTGTAGGAAAATCCTGTAGGCAGCCCCATCATATCTTCCCTGTAATAAGCTTCATTAGTCTGAAAAGTAGTGATGTTTCCTCCAGAATTTCACTCTTTTCCCTTCCTATTTTCCAACCCAAGGTAATTCAGTTTCCTTTTTGTAATTGCATCCACAAAGTGTCCTTTATCTCATTTCTCCCATGTTGGTGTTTATTTACCTTATGTAACTTTGCAGAAGGATTCCATGCCCCCTTAGCTGTCAACTGTGCAACTAAGAAAGCTAAGCTCTTTTAGTCATGTCCCACAAAGGAGACTCTGTGCTCCTGTCATTGTCAAAACAGACTTTTGGTGTACCTGTTCCCATCTGAATTAAACCTTCCTGAGTAGATGACCAGAACTGTAGACGTTATTCTAGATGAGTTTTCACAGTGCTAATATATATATGTATATTACCACTTAATTCCATATATATATATGGTATTAAAGTTCTGGAGACTTCCTGATGCATGCTCTAACATGTTTTGTTCATAGCAGCATTACAATGATTACTCCTAGTTAACCTTTCAAGACAAATACACTTCAGTTTGTCTCTATCCACCTGTTGAATGCTCACATTTTAAACAAAATAATAGCCTATAAGCATATAGTTTAGGGTTTAAACTGAATTCATTAAAATAAATTGATTAAATTAATCTGATTTCTCATGCTTAACTCATTGGTGTTATCCAGTCTTTCCTGTGAGATATTCTGGTGCTTCTGTTAGGGCGTGAACCCAGGAAGTTGGTGTCATCACCAAGGTGTCTGGCTTAGTTTGCACATACTGAGGTTGTTTACCTGGGTTTCAGTAAATTGTTTTATGGAAAGAGTGTTACTTCCCTTTGCACTAAGGGCTTAAAATTCCTTGTTGTCCTCAATGCTGCCTGGGATGCCAGGAAGAGAGAGCACAACAGACTCTTCTCTACTCTCAGCTCTGATAGCTGGCACTTGAGTGGCCCAATGTGACAAAGAGGAACAGAAAGAGGATGCATAGGGTGCAACAGAGAGTTTGCTGCCTACAAACTAAGTCTTGAAAGAATTCACTAAGAAAATGAGCTCTTTCCCACATATGCCTGGCTTATCCCTAGGCCAGTGCCTCACAGAGATGGCACAAGATAGATCTGTGCTACTCCATAAGACCCTACCAGATTTCGTGGCCATAATGACAGTGATAGATCTTTTTGATTCAATGTTGTTGTGATCACTTTTTTTTTAATTTCACAAAGAATTTATTTTTCTCACTTCGTCTTTTTTATTCTTATTTTAGCTAAAACTTAGCTTGAGAAAATGTTCATCTGAGGGCAACATCTGTCAAAGTTTGTTGAATTATGGCCCACTAAAACAGAGATTATATTTCCTAAGTATCTGTGTAGCATTTGCTGTAGGTTGTACAGCCTGTCAGTCTCGTCGCAGATTTATGAGTGAAAATATATCAGTTTTAGTTTTTTTTATGCAGGAAAATGAACTAATTATTGACCAAATTGTTAATACAGTACTAAGTGTGTTTAATTAAGGCTCTTTCTGTCATGCTTGCAGCAATTGCAGCTGTCTAGAACTTCAGATTTGCAGTAGAGTGTGATTAGACCAAGCAGATGGGGTAGATGTTTGGTGGTTTGGCTACAACAACATGACATTTGGAGCTAAGCCTACTTATACTTCAGTCTCCCTCTGCTTAGAGTAACCTGCTTTTCACACTTGTTTTATTGATAGAGTATGTAGTTCTTGAAAGAAACTCAGTTGAAGCTGAGCTGCTCAGGTGCTGCTTCAGGGTCTTCTCCAGCTGGCTTAAGAGGTTGATAATGCTTGGAATAATTCTTAAAGCTTTACTTCCTTTTTGTTCCTGCTACATTTTATAAACTTTTATTATTCTCTGCTTCCCTGTCCTATCTTGTTTTTTAAAAAACTTTCTTTTTGCTATCTTTTTTCTATGGTCTCTTTGAAGGGTGTGAACTGTCCCTTTTCAGTGGTGACATTCAAGGGAAATAAAAGGTTAATACAAAACTTGGGCAAGTAATGATTTGTTTCCAACAGTGCTACCAGCTGAATTTGCTTTCAGCTGCATTGTATGCTGAAAACTGATGACTTACAATTGGCTAAAGCTAATGTGAAGCGGGAGCAGCTGTGGTATAGTTGGATGGCAGAAGCTTGCAGAAACAACTGGTTTTGTTAAAGCTGGAAGAGCATGTAGTATTCTCCTCTTTTTGTGTAAGTAGGTGCTCTGAAGGTTTTCTTGTGCTGTTGGATACCTGCTGTGAAGCAGCAAGACTTCCAAGACCAAAGCTGTTTGCATGTATGTAAACTAACATAGTGAAATGTTTCAATAATTTATTTGGTAGTGCTTATGTATTAGTAAGGATTTTCTTTCTTTCTTTTTCTATGGACTTAGCGCTTCTAGAAAAGTTGCTGGATTAACAGCTCTGGAGTAGTCCACTTATCCAGAGAGTAGGTGCTGCCTAGCATTGCCTTGGCTCACCTGCCAGTCTAGATCCCTGTGAGAGGATGCTGGAGTCCATTTTGGTGTTTGTTCACCCCACTGCCATCCTGTGGAGGTCTGTGAAGTTATGCTTTCCTGAAAGCTGCGATAATTTTATGTTGCAGACTGTAGATAATTTGAAATTCAACCAAGTACAAATTAATCTCATGGCAGTGAACCTGATTTATGAGGGCACTCTCTGGGAGGGCTGGGTGGCATTTGCTGTGCCAAGGAAATTGTGTCTCTATGGCTGGTGATTCTGGAGAGAAACCAGCTGCTGCACTCTTGGCTATATTCCTACTAGCTTCTCTTTCTGCTCTGCTGCTATTGGGACCAATGTAGTTCTGCCAGATAGGATTTTCTTCTGGGAAAACGTGTTTTTATATTATTACCTAGAGTCTTCTCATCTATGCTACCAATGTTACTGCTGCTTCCCCTGGGGCTGCAGCACATACGTCAGTGTGTTGCCATAAATGCTGAGTGCTTTGTTGTTTCCTTAATCTGTGCTGACTCCATAGTTTCTGGCTATTATCAGAAAAATGCTCACCTCGGTAGCAATTGCATATGGTCCACTAGATTTCATGTTCTTGCTTGCATTATCACATGAACTTGCATTAGAACAGACTAGACCTTCCCTACAAAGAGAAGAGAAAACAAAGGGGAAGGAAGAGTGTAAGTAGCTCTTCTTATCAGCAAGAGAGTGGATTTGTTTTCACAGACTAAGCTTCTAGTGCTGAATGGCATAAAGAAAGAGATAATAGAATTGTGAAGTGTTTGAGGAGGGTTGTGGGGACAAAGTATGCTCTCCAAGGAGGATACAGAAGACAAAACAAAGCAAAACCAATGCAGTTATGGAAAGAAAAATATGTACCTCCAAGAGGAAGCTTAGCAGAGAAAATGGGCAGCAGAGAGCGAAGTTATGATGTCTACATTAAGGAAGCCGGGGCCAAGAGAGGAAGCTGGTGAAGATCCTCCAAGTAACAGGGATAAGATCCATAGGCAACAGATGAGAAATTTAAAAAGGCAAGGGGTTTCATTTTCCTTATGTTCATCCCAAAGATTTTGCCATAGCTGCACTGCTTGGAAGAGTTCACGGAGTCATAGAATGGTTTGGGTTGAAAGGGATCTTACAGGTCATTGAGTTCCAACTTCCCTGCCACAGGAAGGGACACCTTCCACTAGATCAGGTTGCTCAAAGCCCCATCTAAGCTGGCCTTGAACACTTCTAGGGATGGGACAGCCACAACTTCTCTTGGCAACCTGTTCCAGTGCCTCATGAGATTAGATGAACAGACTGAAATAGAGGTGGCAGAAAGTCTGACCTTCGCTCTTGGTTAAGTACCCAAGGGAGTACCCATGGAAAGAGAAACTCCCAAGAAAAGCTGTGATGAGATATCTTCATGTTCCAAACAAATCTGAGAACTTCATAAGAGTCAAACAATCCAATCCTCCCGCAATGAGCAGGAACACCTTGAACTAGATCAGGTTGCCCCGTACCACATCTAGCCCGGCCTTGAATGTCTCTAGGGATGGCACATCCACCACCTCTCCAGGCAACCTGTGCCCTTTCTTCTTGCAGTGGGTTTTGCTGTATTTGCCATCTGAGTTTCTCATGTCCTGGACTACACAAAGCAGGGCTGCGTCAAAACAGAACAGTTAACTTGTTATTAGTAGCTTGTTTGTTTGTCCTCAGGCCTATTTATAAAAACAGCCCCAGGCAGGGAATTCTGCCAGCAGTCCAACCACTAAACAATTACAGATCTTTTCTTGGAGCAGTGTGTTCACATCTATGTAATAATTCAGCAGCAAACCATAGCCCCTCCTCACATGTGTATAAAAGTAGCCAGTTTTATGTGCAGCACTTTTAGTTGTTATTTTATTTTAAATCAAAACACAGTCTCAGAAAGTATCCATGTTAAATTTTACATTTTTATATGCATTAACTTACAGGGGTCACTGTCAATTTAGTGAAACCAGGCCCAGTAAGATAAACAGAACTCAAAAGGAAGTCAAAATTGTCAAATAAATATTAATCAAAAACTATACGTAGGCTGCAGACTCAGTCAAGGAATTCAAGGGACTGGTACTCACAAAGGGCCACGTTTTTCAGCTCCCTCTGGTAAGGTTTAAGCAAAAAACCAAAATGAACCCCTTCTGCGAGAGAGAAAATTCGTTTATTTTGAAAGGTCACAGTAATATCTGGGTTTATTGATGGTATGATACTTCAAAGATTTCAACTCCTGACTGTGGTAGATGGTTGATTGGTTTTGCATGGTTAGTGTTGCAATGCAGATGAGATGCACTCTTTAATTTGGGCATGTAGAATGACAGGGACCAAATGAGTCCCCTGGTGGCAGAAATATGCTGGAAGTAATAGGAGGCTTAAACATTAGGATCTGGCTTTTGGTTTTGTTCAAACTGCTGTAACAGCATAGCAAGAGGATTTTGTGAGAATAGTGTGTTAAACAACAGGCAGTAAACAAGTCTAGTAAATCTTATGAAAAGTGGGAAATGAGATTCACAAATGAGACTTTGTGGGGGAGCCCTCTCCAATGGAGACTGAAAACTTTGCACAAGGCTGGATCACTTCTTGGTGCAAAGTACAAAAGTCATGAACCAGAACATCCCTGCTTGGAGCATGCATATTTGTTAGCCAGATTAATTGTATTTCAAGGGTTTGAAATGTTCTTTTGGAACTTGAAATATGTGTTTGTGTTTGCTAGATGTGATGCAAGGTTTTGATGGTTTTGTATTTGATTTATAACTTAAGCCTTAAGGGAGACCTAGAACTTGGTATTTAAGCCCATCACTTAGAACTTGTTAGATCTTCAGATATTTATTATTATCTTTTTTTCTTTTTTTACTGTTATTTTATTATTATTTTGATTTATTCTTCCTTGAAGGGGAAACAAAGCAAACCTGCCTGGCTGCCATGAGAGGTGTGGCAGGGACAGTCTATCCCTCAGATAATTTAGGCCCTGATTATATAAATACACTCTTGAAACATTTAATCCCTCCACTGATGTCTGAAGATTCAGGCAAACGCTGAAGTAGCTTAAAAATCAGATGCTGTGCGTAGGACTAGAGTTGGAAACTCAGAAACCCCATCTGCTTTTCCTGTGTACACATATTTTTGGAAAACATGCTCTGTTAAAGGTAAGACAGGGGCAGAGTCACTGCATCTCCAGTGCTTGCAGCACATATACAGCAAATTGGAGGGATTTGGAACACGGATGGTGGAAGCCCACAGCATTGTTTGCTCTCCTCCCACCCAGCAGCCTGGTAATGTGAATGAGAAAGTTTGTATTTTAGGATGCATTCTCTGTCCCTGTTCACTCTTCAGGTTAATGGAAAAAGATGAATGATGTCAAATTTTGGATGCCATCACTCAAAAATGAAGTCATACAGTATTGAAAAGTATATACATGTCTTGAACTAGCGGGTGAGATAGTTGGAAGGAGTTTGTATAGCACTTGTATAGCCTTTCTTTTCACTTGTTTACTTTGTCATGTGCAAGGTAGTATATAATATCTAACTAAGTGGCCTTTTCTTCCTCCTCCCCAACCCCTCCTTTCCTTTTCTTCTTAAGAATTTAAAAATGAGGAGCTGAACAGAAATACAGCTCTCAGTTCCTCCTTTTTGCACAAAGCCCTTGTTGGATTGCCCTGATCTCCCTTCCCTCCAGATTATTCAGCCACTCGCCTTTTTATAAAGGGTTAAGATGTGGTGTTGAAACCAGTCTCTTGTTTACAATCATTGCAGAACTGTAGCATGGAAATTTCCATCTGCAGCAAGATTAAAAAAAAAGAAAAAAAAATCCCTGCTGATTTTGTGAACCTTTAGATCCAAATAAAGAAATAGTGGCTGAATCAAGCTTGTTAATTTTGATTAGCGCATGCAGTGTGTTCAGCCAAAGAGGGCTAAGCTAATAGTCCCCCCATCCTCTGAAGATACTAGCTTGCTCTGCTACCACAGCCAGTGAAAGTTTTTCAGTTTCAGCACAGGAACCACAGTTTACTTGCATAAGTACCTACACTGCTCAACTCTGATAATCTTTGCACTGGGGTCTTCTAAAGTGCAGTGCTTCCCCTTCTCTAGGGAGATACGCTCAAGGTAAAAAAATGTTGCCTCTGTAACTGTTGCTAGCAATTTTCTTGTTACTTGACTCTTTCAGCTGTTTGGGCAATGACAAGTACAAGGATGTCAGTGCTTTTGCAGAGTAGCTTTCTGAGTGCGAGATATCTGTGACAGATTTAAGTCTATGATTTGATTATTTCAGGAAGGAAAAAAAGACCTGTGGATCCTACAGGCCCTTTGAAGAAACTAGACAGTTGCTTGACTTCTCCGAAAGCAAGACCAGTGCTGTCTCTATTTCACGTGCTGTGTGTTACGCATTTCCAGGATCACAAGAGGTGTAATGTCACATAGAATTTGTGGGATTTTTACATATCAGTTCTGAGCAGGCAGTAAGAAAGCACCTATCGTCCTACGCTCACAGCTGCTTCGCTTGCTCCTTCCCAGACCAGTGCTGTAACATAGTGTCACATAGTGTTCTTGTGGAGCACAGAAGAGTAAACTGCTTGTATTCAAAAGGCTAAAAACTTAAACACTTGTATTTAAGACTCTGGTAATTTGTATCAACCCCAGAATTTAAATTATTGTTGCTGTGTGAAATTCCTGTCAATGGCAGATTACAAAAAGCAAACTTCAGCAGCTGGGAAGAGATTCTTCCTCAAGTTGATGCTTCTCAGTTGTGTACAAGTCAAGGTTTGTTGCTGAGCCAGTCCAGAGAGGAGCACTTGATATGTTTGTGAAATGATATTGCTCGTCTGTGTGCAGCTGAGAGGCAGATCCTGTTCTTGCGTGCTATGTGCTTAGCACTCACTTGAGCATGTGTGGACACTGACCAATGAGCTTGGCCACTCCAGCATCTTCAGGCTGCTCTAAGTGGCTGCGGATTTTTTTTCATGCAAGCAAGATTGAGAGTGTTCCACTTCCTCCAACTTTGTTTTTAGGATAAGTTATAATAATCTTCTCTTGCCTTTGTAAACCCCAGCCCAAAGTTCTGCATGAGCAATAATTAAGGATAATAATTCAACACTATAGTGAATTGTCTTTGCAGAGGCCTTTACAGGCATTACACAGTTAACTGTCACAACACTTTCTCTGTGCACAAGCATTACGATTAGTTTGTAGCTGTGGAAACCCCTTGCTGAAGTGCAGAGCTGTATTGAAAGTACAAGTGAAACAAACAGTGGCATTGGGATGGATTCCAGCAATGCCTTTTGCCAGAATGAGGCAGGATGCCTTGGGTTTACCTGGCAATGGAGAATATGTGATAATACATAACCTCTGTACTTGCTGGGAAGAGAAAGCATCCCCAGACAGCATCTGAGGGGCTGCACCATGCATGTTTTTAACTCTGCATTGACAGCTGCAGATGATCTCTGGCTGAATAGGACAGAAGGTGATGGGCTCTCTCTGTTGCTGTGTTGGTTACATGTAGAGGTGTTGGCCTTCTGCTCACCAGCTCGCTGTGCAGAGCGCACTAGAACAGTCAAGCAGGATTTGTCTAGGGGAATGAGGAAACACTACAAGAATCAGGATCGGAATTTGTTTTTAATCTGACTGCCTTTGGGTTGCCAGAATTCACATGAAACATTACCTGTGGCACAAGGAACTCTTCAGTGATTGCTTGTAGACTGTTTTAGTCAGCCATGGAGTTGTTCTCCTTGTACCGTCCTTGTGGTAGACAAGGGTGGACATTAAAAAGGTGAATGTAGATATGCAGATGAAATACTGATGTCATTATTTTTTCCACCTCAGTGCTTACCTGGGGCTCACAGGCACTGCCCTGGTCTCAGGGTGCTTTTCTAAAGCTACTGTGCCTGGAGAACACCCTAGTGCTATTACTGAAGATGGAACATGGTCTCTCCAGCTTCACCCGTAGTGGGAGAGGCAGTGAAATGGGAGCAAGGCTTCTGTGCTCTTAGCTATTCCTAAAGCCATGGCTTGAAAAAAATTGGAAAAAATCTGCTTCACAGCTTTATTTCCAGACAGTTCCATTGTTTTTGCTTGCACACACAGTCTTCCTCATTTGTATAGAAAACATCTACAGTGGAAAAGAAAATATCTTAAAAATTAGACAATACCCATACACCCCTCTGGGGGAGATCACACAAAGTTTTCCAGTCTTTATTGTTGAGAGATGCACTTGTAAGATACATCTGGGTCTGCATGCCTGTGTTTGTGTGGTAAAACATGGGCACTTCAGATTAGTGGTGAAATCCTGGCAGTGGTCAAGCCAATGGGATTTTAGCCAGTGATTTTAATCAAAGCCAGAATTTCACCCCAGGTCTATAATCTTGTGTAATCTCTCTTTGAAGTCATGTGGATTTTTAACCAATGCCTTATATAATACCAAAACAATTCACCATCCACCCGATACTGTCTGTTTTCCTGCGTAACTAAAAGTGAATGTTTCACATGTGCTTTTCAAAAACTAAAATGGTACTGAATTATTTTCATGTTCCTTTTCTGGAAGATGGGATATTTGTAGAGTCAATTTGATGGTTTGGGTATATTTTTCTTTTAAACCCTAGGTCTGACCTAATAGCTAACCATGCTTTAAGCTCGAGGTTGGGATAAAGACTTTTGCAGATCTCTTCCATCCTGAACTTATGGTCCTGTTTTAGATCTTAGAGAGCTGCCTTTTAGACTCATCTGCTGGTTAAAACTCTGATAGGCTGCTGAAAATGCAGTTTGTCTCCTAAAAATGAGTATACTTATTAACGACAGTTCCAAGTAAGAATTTCTGAGTTTAGGTGCATATTTGAGGCCTTGTGGCCAGGCACTGGCGCACTGAAACCTGAGGAAATTCCATCTTCAGCTTACATGGCCCCAGAATTTTGCTCTGTCATCAATCCAATATCAGGGAATTTTAAGACTGTAGGTGTCTTTTGAGCCTTAGGAGCAAAAGAGATGTTGAGATGGAATCACCTTCAGTACATAGTCAAATGCTTCCATGTCAGAGTGAATTAGAGGAGTATCATCCAAAAACTTTGAGGCCAGAACTCCTGTGGTGTATTGAAAGTGCTTGTTTCTTTCAGATCACCAAATATATGAATCTTAGGAGATTTTCAAGACAAGACTGGCTTAAGCCCCATGCAGGCTTGTTGGAGTTCACTGTTGACCCTGCTTTCAGCAGCAGGTGGGTCTAAAGACCTGGAAGTCCCTTCAGCTTTGTATTGGTTTATGACTTTGAATCATGCACAATCTCCTTGAATAACCATTAGTAGATCCTTGTTAAATACTGACTAAAAGTTATGAGGTGATAGTGCATCAGATAATCTTTCTAGTGCTGATTGGTTTTATCTCCTGTACACATGAAGGACTGGAAGTTGAATTTTTGCTTTACATTTAAATTACTCATCAGTTATTCTGCCCATAATTAATGTTTTTGAGGCTTCAGTGCCAGTTACATTTGGAATTGGAGATCACTGGTGAAAGGGATACAACAGATCAATCACAAGTGCTTGAGATTAATGAAGAAATTGCTATATAACATTCCTTGGCCTCTGCAGAAATCAACCTATGTGGGAAGAACAGCCTTCGAGGGATTTTAGGAATCTCTCTTTCTTGCTGCCTGCATTCATGTAAAATCCTGGGTCTTCTTGGTGCTGGGCTCTATAGAGACATGCAATGAAAGAAAAATTTTGCTCCAAGGAGTTTATTTTATATATGGTCAAAACTGAGGAAGAGCTTCAACAGAAACCTAGGCAGGAGAAATTACTTGCTGAAAGTCAGAAAGTAAGTCAGCAACAGACCGGACTCTTAATTCCATGTGCTGTTGACTTCATGATGAAATCTTCTGGTATTTAGGAATTGTAATCTACATCTGGGAAGATTTTATACTCCCCAACAGCAACATCTTAATTCAGGAGTAAAATTGCTGTTGACTTGTAAATCAAAATGCACATTTTGATTTACAAACAGTTAAGGAAAATTTCTGGCTATATTAATTCACCTATGTTGTCACTTTAATGGCTTATCTTTTTCAGCCCTAGTTATACATTGCATAGAATTTTGCATTTTAAAAATAATCAGCTGGCAGTTCCTGTTCCTTTGTGGCTTCTTCATTTGCATGACTTTTATCTTAATGATTTTTTTTTTTTGCCTTTCATTTCCTTTCCATTTTTCCCATCTTAAAAGAAAAATCTGTGCCTTTACAGATCAGTCAGGTTTGAATGAACTTGCAAGTATCTGACTCAAGCTAAATTTGCTGCAGAATGCATTTTTTTAAAGCTATGAGTTTGGTAAGGGTTAACCTTGTATTACTTAGAGTTGAATGTTCCAGCCTGGGAATTGTTTCAAGTGGCAGATTAAGAGGTTTATGAAGAGGTTTGTCTAAAGTATGTAGGATTTGCAATTGCAGGTGAAATAATTTGCCAGCTAAGTCTAGTAACCTGTCTCCAGCAGCTGTCAGTCTCTAATGCTGTGGTGAAAATTTGCTCTTTTCTCAGCCTCCCTTGTACAATCAGCTTACTTGTATAATGCATTATAGGATGACTTGGATACCAGCTCTATATCCTCCACCTGTCTGACCTGTCAACACACCAGGCCTTCCTTGTCATCAACCTGAGGAATGTAAAGATGGACACATGTAACGGTATAATCTGTTTGTCTAGTTCCTGAATTCCATGTGAACAGGAAGGTTTGGTTGTTTTTTTTTTTTCCCCATCCCTCTTTTATTTTGTGCTTCCAGTGAGAGTGCAGGCTGTAATCAGTCATGTGGCTTTCTTTCTGCATGATGACTGTCAGCACTTGAAGGAAAACCTTAAATTGCCAAGCACTGCTGTAAATTGGACAGGTTGCTGCATGGCTGGTTGGGCACTGTACCATGCCCATGTCTCTCCAGCTAAAAGCAAAGAGAATAAAGAACTGTGTTGAAATGGAAGCTTTACATTTTTGGCTGCTTTAAATTCTCTTTCCTAGCATTTGCACTCATAATAAAACACATCTAAAGATAGTGTTTACTGCTTTGACACTAATCAGGCCAGTGTTTCTGTACCTTGAAACTCCAAAACTTGCTCAAATATTAAATGTCATACCATGTCAGGGTCATATTTCACCCTTGCTTGCCCTCTCAGCACCTATTTATTGTATAAATATTGCCATGGCAAGCTCACTTGGTGGAACAGGGCTTTCATCAGTGTTACCCAGGCAGCACATGAGGCAAAATCACTAAGCAGCAAAGCAAACAAGGACAATAGTGTGACTTGGTGTAACAGTACATTGACAACCAGTTCACCTCTCCCAACTCCAACCTCCATCTTCTCATGGGTAATGGAGCTGGTTGCAGAAGGGTGTATTTTCTGAGAAGCATTAATGAGTCAGGGCACTTTTTGCTCTTGAATCTGTGATTGACTTTGTGGGCAGTCTTTCTGCTGCATTCTCACTACCAGTGAAATGGGAAGCATGTGTGTGTTTTGCAAGAATGCTGAGATGTAGCTAAAGTGTTTGGTGAACAGCTTGAGTTTAGCCTGGTTGGGGCATTTTGCAATGTAAACATAGAATAAAGAAAAAGTACCTGATGAGAAAGTGTACTTGATCTGTTTGTACTTTTTCTGAATCTCTTTCCTAAAAATGATCCCTGGGTTTTGCTGACGGGAAGGTGCAGTTTTTGCCAAAACAGAGTCATGTTTCTGGTGCCAAAGAATGGGCGATTATGCAGACAAGAGACTCGAGAGACAAAAAGGTTGCCACCTACAGGACCTTGCTCATTCACTCTGGGAGGACTAGCTAAAACTCACTGTCCACCAATCTCGGTTAAAGTTCTGAGTGCACAGGGAAAATGTAGTTGATGTTGAAAGAGCAAACAATGGATATAGGTATCTACGTATTCATTCATGTGTGTCAGGGGTTATTTTCTATTCAAATTATGAACTTTGTTGAAAGCTATAGACTTTGCATAGAATTCTGTTTGTGGAAAGTTGTTCTCTAGCATGAGTAATTTGAATACATAAGCACTGAATAAAAAGGAAAAAATGATTACAAATGTTGTGACTGTGAGAGTATGTTGAAGACAATAGTATGTGAGAGAGTTATTAGAACCACTTAAGACCAGGACTATCCAAATACATGTTTTTTGTTCAGTTTGTGATGTGTGGTGAAGGCAGGTCTAATGTTATGAAAACTATATTTAATTCTTCCTGTGCACTGTCAGAGAGCTCATGATTTTGAGTCTGTTGTGGGAAAAAGCAATTGAAACTAGAATGGATTCAGCCTTTATGAAATCAAAGCCAAGGTCTTAAGCCCCATCTCTGTGACACCCCTGGAAGCACTGGCTTCCCATTCTGGACCTTTGGAGAGGACTCAGTCCAGCCTCTTGCACTAAAGCAGGATAGGTGTAGCTAGATTGGATAGAGGTCATTGAGGGCCAATTGGTCACACAGAGCCAGAGGGACTGACAAAAAGAGGAAACACATACTTAAGCAGCACATGGTGCTTCTACAACCAACTCTCTCATCCTGGTCCTGCACACAGACAGATTTACAGGTTGGAGAGCTGCCTCTACTGAATCCAGATGTGAGGATGGGATGGTGCTATGCCTCCCTCATCCAAGACCACCATTTCCATGAAAGTGGAGCGTGTAGGATGTTACGAAACTCAGATACAGCCTCCCAGGCTAACAAAACCGAGCCACCTCTAGCTAAGCTTGTTTTGGTAGACGTTCTAACTAATAGGGTATGCCATCTTCCAAAGCAGCAGGTTCTGCATCTCCCATTTGTACTGTCTTAAAATTTGTCATCATCTTGGCAAGAAATTATCCCTAGTGCGCAATCTAATTCTTATCTTCTGCAGATTAAGTTGATTTATTTTTGTTCTTGGCTTAGTGACCAAGGAGACTTTTTGACCATTTACATGTTATTTCTTCTCTTTCCTAGTCTTGAAACCCCAATTTTATCAACATACTGTCCATATTTGCTTAATTTGATAATCCTCCTCTTGTTCTCTGGATTGTTCCATTTTGGGGCACTGTATTTTGAACAATTGCTGGACAAATAAGATAGAGAAGGGAACTCACAAGAGTCATATGAAGTGGAAAAATTGGACATTTGTCCTGGTTTGCAGCAGTTTTGTGTCACTGACTCATCCTCAAGCAGTTATCCCTTTTAGCAGCCCGCCTAATGGCCAGCTGTTCCCTGCTTCACATTTAGGCATTTCCTTCCTCCTTTCTCTAGTGCTTTTTAGTTTATAGTTTTTTTTCATGGATGAGGATCATTTCTCAGTTTGCAAGATCATGGTGGTTACTCTTGCTGTCCCTAAGAAAGCTCGTGCAGTCAAAATGAAATTATTTCATAATTATTATGAAGTAATCTTCTTAAATCTGTTATCCAGGTAATAAATAAAAGCACGGCCTACAACCACGCCAACAGTAATGTTGTGCTGGAGTCTTCCAACTTTAGTGGCAAGCCGTCGTTACTTACTAGTTCCCTTTTTGAGGGCCTTTTGAGAGTGGGCATTCTCACAGTGATTTTTAGCTGCACCTTATTTCTTTAATTTGGTTATGAGAATGTCCCGTGTGGCAATGCGAGAAGCTTACCAGAATTCAAAGCATATCGTATCTACTGTCTCCTTAACTCAAAAGCTGTTTACTGCTTCACATTTATTTAAATTAGGTTTTGATTTGTTCTTAACCTACCCATGTAAGTTATTTATCTTAATCTCATCTGAGTAGCTGTAGTAATTCGCTGTTCCCCCAAATTATAGAATAGGGTTATGCCTCCTGCTCTGTAATTCCCTCACTTGGATGATAGAAAGTACCAGAGAGAAAAAAAATCTCCAGTGCAGTCAGATTATATCTATATATATATTAATACATATTTTTGAAGGCTTTTGTTTACTGCCTGTATATAGGTTGAGGAAAAAAAAGAGTTAAAGATTTCCTCTGCAAACCTAGTTTGTCACGTAGGTTACCTGAGTGGGTAGAAAATACTTCTCATGCTGGTGGAGAGCAGAGGGTTATTTCCTTTGGCAACAGAAATATTTGAGAAGCTTCTTATACATGTTTTTTTTTTCCTCTGTACTTAAAAATGGCTGAGCTTTGTATTATTGCCAATCTAAGACTGTTCTATCATGTAACACATCGTGCATCTCCAGTAATACTCCCTGATTTATGTCTGCTCTAACGTCTTACAGCATCTGTGTGCAAACCATGTTTTCTTGACTAGCTTTGCTTTTTACTTCTTGTGCTAATATGCTTTGCCATTTATAAGCTTTCACTGTGTCCAGGTAAACAGAATATAAGGGTCTTGGGAAAACAGCCTTGGCATCTGATTTGTGACCTGGAGCGTCTGGGATGTGGAAGCAAACCTGGGGAGAGGCTCTGGTGGGCAGTGAGGAGGCAGAGTGGGGTTTGTGGAGCCAAAATGTTGCTGTGTAGTCCTTCCCTGGGTTGAGTCTAGCTATTTTTGGTTTAAAAAAAAAAGCCCCAAACATAATGCTTGGCTGTTAGCTTGAACACTAGTTTAACTGTATATGTTTGTGTATGTGATATAGGAATGGCTGAGCTATCCTGCCTCTGAAAGTGCAGTCCTGCTTGAAAAGAAAATTGCCGTTTCCAAAATTTCCTGGTATGTTTTTGCCATGTTGAACAAAGAAATAAGGAAGATGTGTACGTCTTCATCCCTCTGGGCAGTTCTCAGCCTTCACTGAATTATGAGCTTTTCTTACTGTTTTGTTTGAAGTCCTTAATTCCATAACAGTCCCTAATCCTCACCTTCCCAATTATCCAGGTGTGACCATTTTTACTCACAGAGACAGCCCTGTTAGCAGTGCCAAACTTGGAAAATTTGCATTTCTGTAAGAAAAATCACTGCAGAAAGAAGAGAACAAGTAAAGTGTTGCTGGGAAAGAAGCACCAGTGCAGGCAGTAAGGAAGTCATTGAAGTGGAACAATGAGGTAAACCCGACATTGATTGGATTTAAAGCTCTAATCTCTTTCCCTTGCACATGAGTCTCATATTTGTTGTTAACTTTAATGAGACTTATGTGCCAAGCCTGCAAGGAGAATCGGTCCCTAATTCATCTTGCTGCTGAACTGTTCCATTAGAAAGTATTCCCATGTCTTTCTGTTGAAATTTTGGTTGACAGTGCTGACACAGGCACAGTCTTTGTAATGAGGAATTTGCCTCAGATCTGGTAGCTGTGGTGGGAAGCAGTGCCTGGGTAGATTGGGACATGTGTCGACTAGCACACTAAAGCTCCTTAGCTCCTGCGCCCTCCTGCATTGGCTGGGTTAATGATTTTCTCTGTTTTCTTTCCCCAGTTTCTAAAAAGAGGGATAATTTTTGTCTCCTTGATAGAGCTATCATAAGCCTGTTTGTAGAACTCCTTGGCAACTCAAGTTTCATTTGGCTGTTAATTGTGAACTTCACTCCTAATCAGCATTACTCTGAACTTTGATGAACTTTGATGTTAACTGTGGCCTACAAATATTTTATGTGATTCCAAAAAAGTGAATATCAGGGGAGCAGCTTCACCAAATTTTAACAGTGGCTTAATGAGTGCACTTACAGTAATGATCTTATAAACCCAGAATAACTGAACAACCACCCACAAAATCAGTCACAGACTGCAAAATCCTAATTTGTGGTCCACTTTCTGCCATCGTCTTCATAAGATTTTTAATTTATTGCTCCTCTTTTTCATGTTAATTTGCCCTGTGTTCTGCAAAAGCTACTTCAGCCTGCTGACAGCTCAGGAATGGAAGCAGACCTGTTGCTCCTTGGCAGCAGGTGAATGTCTTGTTGCTTGAAGAGCTGTCCAGATTCACGTTTTCCTGGCAGCCAGCAGTTCAGCCAGGCCTCATTGCTGCAGAGACTTTCTGGGGGAAGTTCCTAACTTATTTTTAAACTTCTGAATAGCATTTTGGCTTCAGAATTTCTTTCTGCTCCCAGCATCCCGGGGCTTTGCCTGCTAGGCTACCTTGCCTCCGTAATTCAGACCTTTTTGGCTTGAGGGTGGCATTATTTAAGAGCTGCTCAAAATCCTTAGAACCATGTAGGACACACAACAAAGAGATCAAAAGAGCCGTTTTAAGTTGTCAAAGTACTTGAGGAAAGTAGAATATTTTCCCTGGAGTCGTTCTTAGTTGCTATAATGGATTTAAATATTCCTTTAGTTTTATGTCACATGTATTTGTGGTCAAAATATTAATGGAATTCAGTAGCGAAACACGACTTGTGGAAATTGCTGTTGTTGGCAATATAATGCAGGTTCTTGACTGTTAGCATTAATATATGATATTTGTTAACAAACAGTGCTTGGGAGTCATCAGTCATTGGGAGGTCTGCTGTGGGTTATTTTGGGCTGCTTTGGCTCTTTCACTAGCAAAGCTTAACAGCCTTATTATTTGAGATAACATTAAATTGCATTCTCTAAACTAACCCTGCACTCTTTCAACTGCAACTACAATTACTGTGAGTTCAGTGAGTGACAGCTTTTTGGCATAAAAAAAAAAGATTTTATTTTTCACTAATTACAATACTCTGATATCTCCTAAATGAAATATATTGAATTAGAGCTGGATCGTAAATCATGTTTTTCTTTTTCTGTGCTCTTGCTACATTCCTACTTAGAAAAATAAAATAAATTCTAGATTATCATGTCCTTTTGTAGACCTTACAAGAAACTCTTTTAGTCAATAGTATAAATCTCAGTTGCTTAACCTCTGGCCAGAAATGATGCCTATAAAGCATTATGTGGTGCTTGAAATGTTTCTCTCAGCTTGGATTGTTTTGTGGATTTGGATGTTAAGGTTGGGGCTTTGCTTTGTTTTTCTCATATACAATTGTACTGGGGTGTTTGGCTTAAACAGCCATAGAGAGGTAGGGAAATTCTAAGAGAATTTCTGTAATAGCTATTGGCATGTACATATTGGAACAAATGATACATGTGGTCATTTCTGAATGGTTTTGCTCTGTTGTTTTACATCAAAATAAATGGTGATGGGAATATGTGTTTGTGAGGACCGATTCAACTGGTTGGGTTAGTTTTTCATCAGGATACAGAAGGAACCCCTAGAATCACTGGGAGATGTCCTAGAGCTACTTTAGTACTCCCTGGAGTCCCCAAGAAGACTCCAAAGGCAGGAGCACCTGGGATGCCACCCACAAAGCCTGGCACATGGCCACCATGGGAGCCATGTAGGGTTTTATTGTGCTGTTGGAAGGCACTAACTGGAGGTGAGTCCAGCTTAAGTAGCTGATGACTCCCTGAGCTTTTGTTGGACCAGTTGGATGTGCAGACTTCCAGCATTCCTTTCAGCTTTTCTGTAGGTTGTTCTAAGAGATGGAGTGGGGACATCTGTTTGTTTGGGAATGCCTCTATGTGGGATCCCACCGGTATGTTGGGCCAGGCTGCAGTTATCTTCAAAGCTTTTACATTTGATAGACCTGTGTGTGAGGAGCAGTACACTTCAGCTGATCCTGTTCTCTCCTCACATCCCTCTAGAAGCAGATATGTGAACTTGAGGTTTTAGCAGAGATATGATGATGGGAGAGACTGAGATTAAGCAGGATAATCCTAACTTTCAGCCCCTGAAGGGCAAACCACAAAATTTATTTCGTAGGCTTGACCTACACTGGGAAAAAGTAGAGACTGAGGAAAGTGTAACCGTGCTGGAATGCGTGTGTTTTAGGATATGTTTGGAATAAATTGCATCCTATATGTGAAACTGGAATGTAAGCCACTCCCCAAGAGACGGGGAACTGATAACTAATGAGAATGAAAGTTAAAGACTTTGCATTTTGTATCTGTGTTCATTGGCAGAACAAAATGATGAAAAGAAAGGACAGAAATAAGAGGGAGCAAAAGAAATTATAATGAGAAATGTGGGCAAATATGTTATTGCCAGATTTAGGCAGCTGAATTGATAACAATGTATCAATAGATTAGCTAAATAAAATGAAGTAGTCCCTACAGTTCCTACATGATTGGTGCTCATTGTGTGAGCATGGTGTGTGTGATCATGTGAAGAAGCACACAGATATGTGCCACTTAGTGTGATGGTGCTGCCTATATGTTGATCAGCTGACAGGAGAGGAACTGGGACAGACTGCCGTTCGGTAGCTCTGTGAAGATCCACATGGCCCATCCCTGCTGAAAAGATACAGTGTCCCCTTGAAGAGGGAAAATTTAAGCTTCTGTTCATTTTCACAATTCTCATAGGCTCTTAGGTGTTTGGTTTTTCTCTGAAATAAACTGGTGAGCAGTAAATAATCTGCACCTTTTTTGTTTCAGCTAGCTGACAGTTGATTTCCTTCCGCTTTCTCTTTGAAGAGCTGAACTTTTCTTTTGTAGTTGTTTGTTGAACTGTTGGCCCAAGGTCTAGTAGAGTTCTCAAACCTTTGCAGCTCTGTGGTTACAGAACATATTATATGACCTCAGGAACTGCGAACTCAAGCCAGAAAGTAAACAGCTGTAACAGCAGTACAAAGAGCAGGTTTTCTTTATTCCTTTGAACACAGATTTGTGATTGCCAAATATCCACATCAGTTTTGGGGCCTGAATTGCTTGATCTTATGTTTGAAATTTCAAACAAAAATTGTTTGTGGTTAACAGTGCAAAACGTGTTTCCAGTTTTTCTTTTCACTATCCTTTTTGCAGTGCTTTGAGCTTCCTCTTCGATCTTCACAAGTTACATAAAGAGGTTTCAGTGAGTTTGAATTCCTCAAGCACAGAGAAACAGGAGGAAGAGAAATCAGTCTAGACTGGCCTTGCTTTCAGCGGCAATCTTGCCTTGCTGTTGGCTCTCAGAATCAATTTGACCATATTTGTCTTTAGTGATTGAGAAAACCAGCTCTGGAATTGCTATAGTTGGCAGAGGTACCTACCAGCAGAGAACATGCTGTATGCATGGTACCGTTTTATTGACTACTACAAATCAAAGAGGATTTGAATGAGCCTCATTAAATGTTTCTGACTATCCCAGTCCAAATTAATAGATAAGGATTTTATATAAGCATACATAAGAAGCCTTGAGAGAATATTGGTAAGGTTAAGAAGTCAGCACCTCAAAAGTTAGGAAATGTTTGGATACAAGTAGCTTGTCCAGCTTAAATACCTTTCTTTTCTACAGATGCGTATGTCCATGTATAAGCCTGTAATATACCATTGGCATTACTGTAAAGTATGCTGCCAGGCCTTCAGCTTCCTCATTGGCACATATACTGACATTGGGCTACCAGCTTCTGTCCTGTCTTTGGAGATGATATATTAATTACAAAGAAGAATAATACATTTTAATCAAAAAAGATGCCAGACAAATTGATGTAGTATTCTCCTATAGAACACAGGTCTTGTACAGGTGCTATGGCATATGTTAGCCCTGTGTCTTCTCCTCCTGCCTCAGACGGCAATAAGGATCTCAGTTTAGGCAACTGAGTGCCACCCTTCATACCCATTTACTATCCTGTAAGTTTAAACAGTAGTCATATGTAGACACTTGTGGTGGGACACATAAGGTTAGGTGTCTTAATCTTAGTTGACTCCTGTCCATAATGTGAGATGACTCTGTATCTTTACTTCAGGACTAATCAATTCTGTTAATTTTTTTGGAGGTGGGCAATAGTGAACAAACTTTTATGCCCATTCCCAACAAAGCTGTCTCACTGCCATCCTATGCCTTCAGCCACTCTTCACTCATGACTATTTCTTAATCCCAGTTTCCATTCTGTGGATGTCTGAAACCAATTTCAGTCCTCTTGCCCAGCAAGTATTAGATTCTGTCCTCTACCTCTCAATCACTTGCTCCTTTTCAGACACTGTAGCTGCTTACTAGCTAGTCTTGCCAAATTCTCTCCCATAGTCCTCTTCTTCTTTTGAGGATGTCAGTTGTTCAGTCCCGCTGCTGCCAGTGCTTGTCCACTATTTCTGTATAAAGTAGCTTTATTTAGATGCATTTTTGTAAGGAGAACAGAAATGTTTGCCCAATGCAGTCTGCCCTGCCAAATCAAAACTCTTTAACTCAAATCAAGGAGGAGCTAGAAGTCTCCTAATAAAATTCACCAGAAAATCATTTCCTATACAGAAATGATGTATTTTCTCCAATGTTTTTTAGAAGTGGCTTAAATATTTTGGCTGAAGTTTTTCCAGATAGTTCCTGTTTGGGGCAGATGCAGCTCTGGAAAATTTCTGCCCTTTTACATTACAGTCTGGCAAGGCTTAAAGGCAACTTAAAACAGGTTGTTAAAATAAGAGTTGCCAAATAGTGGACTCAAATGCTGTCCATGTTTTGAGGATGTGGCTGTAGCTGAAGCCATCTATCAAGTTTATGGCTTTACAACTAGTTTTGTAAGGCATTAGAGCTGCTGACTTGCTCTGCAGCTCTCTGAGTAGCTGACACAGGAACTGCCTCCAAATGTTTTTTATAAGATGAAGAAATTTAGTAGTGGGGTAAGATTGCTATGTTCTGCTCAGTATTGTCCTGTTATCTCCTTGATGATAAGAAATTAATTTGGCCTGAGAGCTCAGTTTAAGCAGCTGAATACTTGCAGTTACATCTGGAGGAATAAGCTGATCTGGTGGTTGCTTAGAACAACAAATTGAGTGTCTTAAAAAGATCCGTGTGGAATGGTTTTCATTGCAGTGAGCGTATTGTTGTGGGTTTGTATGTGTGTGTGAGAGACAGAAACTTGGAGATGCATCCCTTAAGTGCTGTGCTTGCTTTTTATTCAATGTGAATGACTCTTGTTCTTCCTAAGAGGTGCTCATCTGTTAGCACTAGTGCTGGCCATCCACAAAAGTTTCATGCTAGAAGGATCTACAGAACACTTACTATACCCTATTCACAGAAACACACCAAAAGTCACTGCTGTAACGTGCTACAGGAAAGGACTGGAGTAATCAAGGGTGCTACCAGCTTTTAACTTTGAAATTTACTTTCATGTCAGGAAGAATTTGTTAGATAAATTTCCCAGGTGGCCCTGGGAAAGGGACCACACATAAAGAGATGAAAAAGAAGCAAACAAGGCACTTTCACATCAGGGCAGGAAGGAAGGAAGAAGAGGAAATCCCTCCTGTCCCAAACCTCTCCTTTCATATTAGCCTTGAGTATTGTCGTGGTTTAAGTCCAGTCAGCCAGTAATGCAGAAACCATGCAGCCATGCTCACTCCTTCACCTTCCTCCCCCTGCTCCCAGAGATATGGGGAGGAGAATCAAAAGAATGTAACTCCCACAGGTTGAGATAAGAACAGTCCAGTAACAAAGGTATAACACAAACCACTGCTGCTACCACCAAT